>LIEC01006012.1:0-31992 GCA_001925005.1 Drosera capensis
AGCCGGTGGGTGAACCATTGATGTTGTTGTAGTACTCTGTAGAGAAAATTACACAAAACATTGTAACTACAGCCCTCCTTAACTGTATGAAAATTTACAAATAACCCTCATTCAAGGAAAGTTTGGATCATATCTGTATATTATGATGTACGTTTCCCGAAAGATCGATCAAGCAGATTTTGTGTCCCTCTCCTAGCAAATTAGTCATGTGAATTCCACAACACACGAGTCATTGTTGGGAAATATGTACCCAATTAATAAAGTACAAACGTTGAGGAAATGAAGATTATTTTTTATGTCCAAAAATGTTTTGTATACGCACGAAGTAACTTTGGTGCTCGTGGAGCATCGTTTATCAAGCTCAAACCCGGCCTGACGTGGCGTAGCGTGCATGCGCCCACGCATTTGTTTTAAAGTACACAATGTTTTTTCATTAATTCAAAAAATACAAGATGAAGATTATTATATATACTCTCTCTTCACAACCCCATCATCAATATTGTAAAAGTTTCCAAACAACCTTATTTTATTCTTTTGTATATAACATTTCAAACTTCTACTCAAACTTGATTTGTCATCCTCTATGGTCGACTACATATGCTTAACGGAACCAAATATCAACAATCATGTGCTTGGGTAGTTTTCAAATGAGGCTTTGATGTTTTGTCTACGTCAACCAGCAGTTTTCAAACGAGGCTTTGATGTTTTGTCCATGTCAACAACAAGTTCTTATCGGCCTTATATGTGTCCATACGTTACAAGTATTTTATTTCTTTTGTCCTATAAATAATACAATACTTTAACTTAGAATGAAAATTTATGTGTATATATTGAATTTTATGGAAATAATTTATTTACCCTTTTAATTGCGTGTTAGAAAAATAGAATAGATGGAGAAGTGTTAGTGGATAAGTTGATATGATATAAAATATTTATTTCCTCTTAATTTACATATAACCTTTTGATCTGACACGAGATTTTGTAGTGTTGAATTTTTTATGAAATTTGGTGAACAATGGATATTTTTTTTAGAGGTAATGAGTTTTATTGTAATAATAAAAAAAAGGAGATAATTGATATACTATAATATGATTGATTTGGTATTTTTTAGATTAAGAATTTACTAAAAAAAGAAAAAAATTATAAGTAAAATGGAACATCCCAAAAAAAAAAATGTTGCATATATTATGGGACGAAGAAAGTAAAAAATAAGGATGTTTTGATATTTTTGAAAAAATAAAATTTTCAAATAAGAAAGGATTGTAATTTTCATGAGACACAAAAAAATATTGTATTTTTTAAGAAACGAAAAAAAATAATATATATTGAAAAGTAATAACGAAAATGGCTAACTCAATAGCTGATTCCGTAACTGCCGTCATTAGGACCAATACAACAAATAATTGACCCATCATATCATTTGAAGAAACGAAAAACACCAAAACTTTCAAATTAACAGCTAATAACATTAATTCAATTGACATTAACATAATAAGAACATTTCCTTTATTAATGTAAAATATTTGATAAAATCCATTTCGGGAATGAATAAAAAAGAAGAGAAATTCAAATGTAAATATTTTCTTTTAGAAAAGAAGAACAGAACTGAGCATAAGTTATTATCTTAATTAAAAGTTAAATCCTATAATCCTATCTGAAGATTTTTTTTTCTTTCCATATAAATTATGATAACACACATTTCGAGGGTTAATTTAATACGATCAAACTTATTTTTTAACAAAATTATTACGAAACATTAATGATAGATTAAATTATGAACTTTAATCTAATTTAAATATTTTCTGACATTGTTACGAATAAGTACGGAAGGTGTCAAAACGCATATCATCGGAATTTATGTATGACAGAGGGAATAAAACATATCTACGTTTAAAAAGATGACTAAAAAAGTTTTCTAAGTTTTTACTTGGAATGAGAAATGAAAAAATATATATGTCTTCTAAATGTTACTCCCTTCATCCCAAAAGAATGAGAAATGAAAAAAATATTTTGACTGTGATCTATTTTTAAATGAGAGTGGATTTTTTTACTAATCTTGAAAAAAATAACCCTACTTCCCTACTTTTGAAAAGGATAATGTAACACCCCAATTTCTCATCACTTTAATACATAAGCTACATCTAACATCAAAATTTAGATCATACTTCTCCTTCAAATCTTGCTCCAGTAACAAAGAAAAGAAGAAAGATACAGAAAAATGGTAATCATGAGTTATAGAAACTCAATAACGTATTGGTCCTTTTATTAGGGAGTATATGAGAGAAAAATATAAGAAGAGAAAAGGAAAATAATCACTTGAATCATTTATTTCAGCACTCTAGAATTATCATATCAGTATGACATTCACAATTATTATCACAAATATATCAATGATTTATCTTAATCACATAAGCATACTTAACATTACATAACAACGTTCGAAACTTTGCGTCCATAGACATTCCAGATATTATCAATGTCATTTACTACCATCATGTCCTTAATGGAATGACAGTCAAGAGTTCCATATCAGATAATGACATTGTGACACGAGAGATCCTCAGTCCAAGTTTCATACACTGTTGCACTCAATAGCTCACTCGAGACTTTATTATACTTTCCATTATATCAGTCATATAGAGACGATAAACAATAAATACCCTTAATGTTTCAATTGTATCCTTGACTAGAGTTATTCAATTTCATAAGTAAACTCTCGTCAACTTTAACAAAAGGGACATCCGTAAAAAGAGATCAACCAAATCGGAGCGTAGGGCCTCCCTGCAGTGAGATATCTTCATAGTAAAACGACCTCACAAGGTAGATAGAAGAATGTCATCACCAACTCACTGTGTAACACATGCGATAGGAATAGCGTTTTTTGTGTTTTACATCATAGAATTATCCCAACAATTATGGATTTACACTTCTTTCACTCACTCATCCTCTTTATATGAGTAAATAAGGCATAACATAAACACATAAATCACCTTATCACTCATCACCTTATATCATCAAGTTTAAAAATATACATTTAACTCTTTTATCGTCATATGAAATCGTATTATGTCCGTACAAAATCACTTTAAAGAAATTGATAAAAGAATTATCTATATATTCTTCATTAATTTTTAAAAATAAATTATTTTGTCATGAAATATTATTAAAAATATTGATAAATTACCATTCATATATTTTTAAATTTTTAAAAAATCATACATTATTATCGAATAATTCAAAAGAATTTTATGTTTTTTATCCTTTAAAAGTTCACGATCATTTGACGTCATGAACGGAGGGCCGCTAACACACACGGAAACCCATCCACGTAGAGTAGTTGTGTGGTCCGCACTCTCTTGCTAGACCTCCTCTAGATCATCTCACACGTCAGTCACCCCAACCTTGACTTTTTCAAAGAGGCCAGCTGCAGTGGTTTACTTGCCACGTACCTTGCCTAGTGGTCCACCTCGGGATGGAGAAATCTCGTGACCTCGTTTTCACGTGTGGGTCCCATGGATAGATTAAGTGTGAAGTGGCTCAAAACGGTGTTGTAGTCATGTGTTAGGTGGACAGACTCACCACCTAGCTTTGCATCTCTTGTCTGCTTTGATCGTGACCTTGCCCGCCGCCAAGCTGGTATAAACGTGCCACTTCAACCTCAATAATATTCCCCCGTGATTTGGGTAAGTGTTTTTTAAAACCAAAATCACAATCGAAATCTGAGAATTGATTCATTGCACCGGTTCACTTGAGAAGGAGTTTCATTTGGATCAAACCGAATCAACATTTATTTTTAAAAGAAAAAACAAATATAAATTATTCCCATGAGGAATTGCAAGGCAGAACATCAAACAAAACCCCTTAAAATCCCATGAGAAAACATCATCCAACCATCACAAAAAAACATACTCCAACCTTGTTAATGTTCTAATTACTTTTGTTGTTGTTAACCTTGTTCAGCTTTATTAATGTTTTCAATTTTTGGTCAAGAAAAATGTTGTCAATTTTGATCCTCTACGTAACTTTATACGCTTTTTGAAAGCTTAGATTCATGTTGCTGATGAGTCCAACAATAATAGTTTTTTCAAAGTTATTTATAATTCTTTGCTTTAGCTAAGTTTATATTTCAATTTTCTGAGTAATTTTTATGTCATTTCATAGAAAAAGTGGATACATTACCTATTTTTTGCTAGTGCGGCTAGCCTCAAAAGACGGTACCAGGTTAATGAAGGATATGGATCCCCGGGTGTACCAAGAGGTACACAGCCAATGGGGCTGTACAAAAGCCCTTCACAGTAAAAAGGAAAAATAAAAAACATTTCAAAATTCAAAAAAATAAAATAAACCTTATTAAGAAAAAAAACCCTAAATAAAATAAAATTTAAAAATATTTGAATGAAAAATCATATTAAAAAAATAAACCCATAAAAAAATTATACAAACAAAAAAACCTAAACCCCACAACACAATTAATGGGATAATGGAGTAGCATGTGTGCATGATCAATGTGTTCTATGAAAGGAAGATTGTGGCCGTCTATTTTTCCTGTGTTCATATTGCCAAGCTCACAAGTTGTCATCAAACTAGTTCATGGTTATTTAAAGTTATGTTAATGCAATTTCAAGTGGATGAGCTGAGCAGTGGCTCATGAAAGAAAAGTTAGATCCTCTGCTGTTGAAGTAGAACAGCATCTGTACTATTTTCAACAATCACCCTTGGATCTCCTTGATTGATAGTACAAGAAAGAGAATTGGCATCTTTGTTTTTGTTATATTTTTGTGACCATTGGATGATGTGTGTTGTTGGATGGCCACAACAGACGTTCTAATTCCCATGAAAGAGGGTAGGGGTAAATGTGCAGTTGCGAAAAGGAGAAGAAAATGTTCTACTCCGGAGTTATCGAGTGTTCTACTCCTGAGTTAGAGTAAGTGCAATGGACATTGCATTTGGATAACCAAATTTATAATATAATAATATGTCATTATATGTGCACTTTAATATATATCTTCTTCTTTTTTGTCAAACTATGATTTTTGTTATATATATTGTCAAATTTGATATTGAAAAGGCCTATGATATTTTTACCATGTCATCATTACATCATCAATTTTTGTTAATGTAGTTGAAAAAAGTGATGAAGAAAATAACAATGCTGAAATTTAACATAACATGACTAAAGCAACATAGGTAAATTTAACGGATTCGATACTATTCATACACAATTTATAACAATGATCATACAAAAATAACTTGTTCCATTGGACTTATTCTTACCAGCTAGTAAATGTATTGCTTTGTAAATTGACTACCCCTCATCCGCTGTTGTTGCTGCATTTGTTGCGATGAGAATAGAACTTAAATCGGGTTTCAATGCGCTTGACTATGACCAGAACTATAGGAAGTGTTACCTATATGATGGGATGGAGAAAGGATTAAAAAGATACACTTACCGTGAGAATATGAGTCCGAAACTATCAAGTCCTTCCTCAAATTTCCATCTTATAAATGATGGAAACCTAAACTCCTAGAAAGCCCGTTGAGAAAGGGTTCAACCATCAACTTATAGAATTTCACTGCTTATTACAGACATTTAATCCTGTCCATAACAAAGATTCCAGGCCTCTTGGAAGCGTAACTGGCAAATCTATTAAGACGGAGCAAACTTTTGCAACTGGGAGCTAAATTAACTGCAAAAAGAATAATTTGATCCGATAGGAATTCGGAACTTCCTCGGTGAACTTCCTCAGTTTACTCCATAGACCCACTTCTCAGAATTGCTCGTGTAACTCACGAGCTCTTCCTTTTTGAACCATAAGTTGATTTCATCCTTTGCTGTCTCAGGGCCATCACTGCCATGAATGATGTTTCTGCATGAAAAAGAAAAAGCACATAAAAATTAAAGACAAACATTCGTACATCCCCATCCATAAAAGAAACTTCCACCGAAAAAAGGAAATGAACGGGCGGGATGTTGGAAGGACATCCTGCAAGATAGAGTGATTATGAAGATCTTATCCCTAGGTTATTTCCGGATGTACGGAGCACAAGCATGGGTTAATTGCTGATGACAAATGTTGTCCAAGTCAAGAAGAGGTAGAGACACATCAGTATCTCTTCTGTTGCTGCTTTTACACAAAGAAGGAGGTGCCTGATATAAATAGAGAGATCTTGAGGTTTGGAGGAGTGCTTGGAGTGCGTGGTTTAATTGGAAAAGGTGCATCAGCCAGAATGAGGAGAATAATGAATGCAGCACTGATCTAAGTTACATTCAACACGAGGGGAAAGTAACCGAAAGAATTAGCTGCTGCATTTGGTAGCTGGTATAAAAACCGATACTGTATAGCGTAGTGAAGATAGTATGCTTAGTGCCAGTTGTATGGAATTATAAAATAGGGAAAAAAATATTTCACCCCCTTGTACTTTCATGTTTTTGTACTTAACTATCTTAATTTTGAAAATAGCCATTTAAACTTTGAATAATTCCATAAATCTGGCACATTAACCCTTGAAAAAGTTTCATTTTTTTTAATAGGGGTCCCCGAAAAAGACCATCAAAATAGGTTATATGTAATTTTCAAAGTTAGGAGGGTCATGTGCAAAAGAGTGAAAAATTCAAGGGATTAAATGCATTTTTTTTTCTCTAAAATAAACCACACGTAGGAAGTATTTTAGTCAATGAAACACTAAGTAGGGGAAAAAATCATTTTTTTCCCCTTGTGTGTTGTGCATTTTCTGGTCGCCGTCCTTCCCTTTTGGGGACACTGTACTACATCAAGTACGGGCTATTCAACTGTAGGAATGAACATGAAGTACGGGCTATTTAAAACCAATGTTATGTATTACGCTCAGCAACAGAAATCCCTTTTGGAGTGTTGATATTCTCCAACTTGGAGCCATTTATGCAATATATGAACGAGAATATAAGATAGAAGTACCTCCCAACAACAACAGCAAGGTCCCCTCTGATAGTTCCAGGCTCAGATTTCTGAGGATCCGTAGCTCCAATGAGCTTCCTTCCATATCTGATCACTCCCTCGCCTTCCCAAACCTACAATACACTTGAACATTAAGTTATAGCAGCCGATATGTTGAGCACATTACAAAGGATAGTGATTTTTCCCTGACCATGGCAACCACAGGGCCAGAGCTCAGGAAGTCACACAAGCCATTGAAGAAGGGCCTCTCTTTGAGATCATGATAGTGCTTCTGGGCAAAGTCCTTGGACGGAATGACTACTTTGATTGCCACAAGCTTAAATCCTTTACGTTCAAACCGAGAGATGATTTCTGCTATCTATATTAATCAAGACAGGACCATACCAAGTTTAATCAATCAAAAAAACTGTCATATATTAAGCAAAGAAAACCACATGCCATTTTTTAGGTATAAATAATACAAGTGGCAATGATTCAATACCAGTCCTCTTTGGACTCCATCTGGCTTGATGGCAATGAAAGTGCGCTCCAACTACAAGAACGTATGAATGACAGAGTTTATGAGCAAATTGAGAGATATCAGGCGCAGGCCTTCAGTTCAGAGATACAGAGGGGAAGAGCAGTGATATACCTCTGCAGCGTGGGCTTCCAGATCCTGGATCATGTAAACTGGAAGGGAAAAGAGAGACACACAAGGTCAAGAAGCATAACTGATTATTTTGTTTGTGTTGTTACATAATACAACGAAGAAATAGAAGTTAAAATTGAAACACAAGAAAATAAAAGCAGTAGTGTAAACTACAATCTCTAAAACCAAACTAATCTATATCAGAAAATGGGGTCTAGAACCCCAATAAAATGGTAGAGCAACAGCGAAAATTTGATACAACTTTATTTTGTAGGGCATGGGGCTGCAATTACTGTAGCCTCTATTGGTTGCCCTCACAGGTTTGAAATTTAACTATCATTTACTTAAATTTTTAAGATATACATTCAAAAATAATTTGATTATAAAAAGTCAACCAATCAAGAGTGGTGGTGGCAGCCAACTTAGTTGCATTAACTATAGCTTCCTTTTTCCCAATTTTGTACAGTATTATTTTTTTTCGTTTCTTTTTGTTTTGCAGAAGCTAAAAAAGGATAACAAGAAGATAGCTTGTGTCCAAAGAATGAAAACGGCAAACAAAAAATTAGAACACTGTGTGATTGCCACAACAAGAAGTGGCTTAACTGCTCATGAACAACTAGCGATTACAATCATAAAAACCCCACATTATTAGTAGGCTTATCTGCCCTCTGAGTAATTGCCTCTATTTATCTTTTGAGTTGTACGTGAACCAAGTCACATCGAGACTTTAAGAACTTCTAGAACACCAACTATTCATTCATAATCAAAAACTAGTCGGACTCGATCATGCTTAAAAAAAATAAAAATACATCGAGTCCTACTCGAGTTTAATCTAGGATCGTCGATTTTGAAACTACTCATCAAGTAGCTTGTCGAGTAGTACTCACAAACGGGAGTCGGATCCGAGTTTCGAGATTGGTATAACTCGAATTGAAACATTGTTTTACCTTAAAAGTTATTAAAATTTGAACAAGTTAATTTTATGTGAAAAACTAATACAAGATACAAGTCAAAGTCAAGTGTTTCGATTCGCAAAACAATCTGAAATACTGCATTCAAACAATGAAACAAGTACATGTTCTCCAGTTTTTTTTTCTCCAAAATTCGTAAAAGCTATATCTTAGATCCAACAACCAAATCTATACCAAATCACAAAACTTAAGCTTACAACCACTCAACAGTAATAGTTCCATTCACGTATACCAACAACCTTCACAGTTGGGAGAAAAAAAAACGGCACTCGAAAAAGAATTCACAACTTATCTCATCTTCTCCAATCTCCATACTTAGAAACAGAGGAGAGGTTAGAGCCAACTCAGAGTAAAAAAAGCATGTAACTAGGTTTTGTTTCAATGGTCAGCGGAGAAGGAGGTTAGACAAGATTCCCCATATATGAGCGACACCAAAGAAAGATCCTGCATACCTGCTGCGGGGAGGGCGAGAGCGCTTGATAGCCATCCACTAAAACCCGTGGATGAATCTTGCCTTCCAACGTTTCTGTAGGATTCCCTTGCTCTTACAACAACAGCAGCAGTGGCAGCTACACTTCTCCCCTCTGCGAATAGACATTTGAATATTTCTCAACAAAGCTTATCGCAGCTGGAATTATATTCATGAGTTGTGAATTTGTGACAGTTCATAGGTTAGTAAAAGTAATATGTAGATGCAGGAGCTGAAAGATGCACGAATACTTCCATCCTCCAATAACAACCACCAAGAACATCTGTTCTTGTGTAACACTAATGATAGTTTAAGTTGTATGCTTTCACTAAGTCTTAAAGAAGTTCCATTGTATTGTTTGATTGAAGATTGAATCTTCTCAAAAACAATGTTGAATAGTGATAAGTGTAGTAAACATTGTAATCTTTTTGAAACAGAGTGAATGACACTTGAGTTTCCAATAGTTACTGACCCTGGACAAGATAAGAGGCCCATGGAGGGATCGCCCCTATAGACTGTCTAAAAGGAAGACTGAAGAGGCATATTTCTTCTTGACTGTTTGCTCCTTGGAAGAAAGCATGATGCTTCACGAACAAGAAGCTACAAGTAATTTTCACAATTCATGCACTAGGTTTGTCTATCGGGGGCAACATATGCTTTTTAAAATCTTGTCTAGGGTTGATGAGATATTGTGAAAAACAAAAATATATACTATTAGCAAATGGAATCACCATAGTGATATTGATGGCCAGTTAGTATTACGAGAGTTGGAGTGAATCAAGAAGGCTAGGAATCATGGAATTAGCTCACAAGCTTCTTCATCGGACATAAGAGTTATGATTATCCTTAGTTTCTGTCCAGATTTCTCTTCTTTTCATATGCACTTTTCACCCTTTAAAATTTGAGCTGTTATGATCATTACACTTCAACAACGGAGTAGATATTAGGACACATGAAGTGGCACCCACGCTTAAACCTTGTATTGGGAAATTAAGGGCAACATCTTTGTACAGCCAGACCGCTCTTTTACTTGTGTTTTCCTACATTATTTCTAGTGAATTCTGATTCTTTACATACCTTAAATCGAAGCCTGTTTTGATCATTACGAATGAATTCGATCCAATGACCCATTCAGTCAGAGACACTCTCTAGTTTGAGTGTCTTATAAAGAAGTGCATATGAAACCATTCGAAAAGATTCTTAAATGTGAGTCCAGTTAAGTTCCCATCTTGTTCCTGTTACTCCTAATTGATCCAGGTCCTAATTGAGCTGCAGTTGCTATTTGAAGACCCCACAAGATTCAATCACAATTCAACTCCTCAACTCTTACATCGAACAAGAGGTTGTCATGATAGTTCTATGCAGTTTCCTCCATTGATTATCTCGAAATAATTTTTCTTGTAGTTATATGCAAATTTCCTACTTCCCAAATGACATAATCACGTGTAACTCAAACTTTATTTTACAAGTTTCACAACGTTTTGTTGTTATTCCGTTCTCATTTCCATTCGTTGAATCAAATTCACATAGCAAAATTCTTCTCATTAGAAGCCGAAGGAAAATCACAACTAAACAAGAAACTGCAGATTCTCAATCGATCAATCTGATTACCACGCAACCAATCAGATGTTGACTCTAATTTAAAAAATATTACCACTTACTCAGCAAGTAACAAGATTAAGGCCTACCAAATTCAGTGTAAATTATTACCCCAAATCAAAGTTTAGATGCAAGCAAATAATCAATTTATTTATTTATTTTATTTATTTGAGGTAGTCTGATGATCCAAATCAAATCCAAATCGAGATTTCTAGATTCAGAAAATTTCAATAAACGACAGAAAAAGATGAAGGTGAATAGATTTTAACAAAGGATTTACCGGCGAGGAGGTTAGAGGACTTGGAAGCCGATGAGAGGAGAGATCTGGCGACTCTGGAAACGGATCTCGCGATCTGAGAGCTCATCGTCTCACAAGATCTCAAACTGCCTGCCTTCGAATAAGTGGTTCAGTGGAAAATGTGGTGAGATGATGGGAGAGAGGTGAGAGATCCGTTGCTGGTCGTCTACGCGAGATATCCAAGCCTTTTGATTGGCTGTGAGTCGCACGTGCACCTACCCACCCGGACTCTTTTGCCATGTTGTTTACTTCCAACAAAATTATAATCATTTAAAATTATACAGCGGGCAGTCATATTCCTGCTGCATAGCGCAGTGTATAGAGGAAAAAAGACATCCAGGCGCTGCGTTTCCATCCCCCCTCCTTTTCCTTTTTCCTCACCGCCTCAAAACATGCGTTTTTTTATTACCTACAAAGAACTAAGAAAAAAAGACGGAGAATGTAGAATTAAAAATCATCTCTCGGCAAACCCTTTCAAATCCAACAATAAATGATGGATATAAGAGACTTTTATTCGTGTCCTAATGTTTAGTATATAAAATTTAACATTGTATGTCGATTGGATATGAAAGTATTCAATCATTTTTATTTATTTAGGGTTTCATTATGTTGGTGTAAAGGTGATATTGTTGTTGTTACGGATTTTCATATCTTGGAAAAGCATGACGTTTGTGTAAATAAGATGAAAGAATCAGGTGGGGTTGATGTCGAAGCTATTGAAGATGACATTGATGTATGTTAATGTTACTGATGCTCCTCTCGAATTTCCAAATACTATAGTTTAGATATTCCAAATTTCCAAATTTGCAAACGTGATAATATTATAATTTTAATGAAATAGTCTAATTTAATAAATATTATAATTAGGCTTGACGAATATATGTAATGATACATCTAAGTTTAGATATGTCTAAATAAATTGAACTGTTGAAATTAAAATATGAAGAGAAGATATATGAGCCCAATTATTAATATATCCACTATTATAAAATGAGACTCATATCTTTATACATATTTATTCTTATAATTAAATTTTAACTGTTAATTTATATTAGATACATAAATTTATCTATATCATAATATATTTTTGTTCTTTTTCCTAATTTTATTTGGCTTGGAAATAAGTATTTCTCAGTCGCGAACGTGATAGTCTTATAATTTTAATGAAATAGTCTAATTTAATAAATGTTATAGTTAGGTTTGAAGAATATGATATGTCTAAATAAATTGAACTGTTTGAATTAAAACATGAAGTGAAGAGAAGATATATGAGTTCAGTTATTAATAGATCTACTATCACAAAATGAGACTCATATTTTTATACGTATTTATCCTTTTAATTAAATTTTAACTATTTATTTATATTAGACACCTAAATTTATCTATATCATAATATATTTTCGTTTTTTCCTAATTTTATTTGGATTGGAAATAAGCATTTCCCAGCCGCTGACCCCCGTCCTCTAGGGTTCTGTTCCGCGCCGACGACACAGCTGGACTCTTGAGCTTGCAGCGAATCCCGTGACTGAGCAGGGTGTTATCTGTCTCGTGCGGAATGAATGCCCCGGCTGGTTTTCTGAGCGATTAGGAGATGCTGGCATGGCGGCGGCGTTCATCACAACCGGCAAATTTTTTCCATCCGCTCAAAGCCCTCCTCGATTTACCTGTACTTCCTTCTCTCTTCCCCCCTTGGTCCTTTGCCCGCCCTTTCCACCACTCAAACAGTTTGTCACAAGTGTCTGCTTGCGTGTGTTTATTTCTGTTATTTTAGGTATCTCTTCCCTTGTTGCCAAGATTCAACCGGACTTTTGCTGAAGGAGGCCGCCAACTACATCAACTCCTCTTCCCTTCCGTATTCGCTACAGGTCAAGAAATGTCGGGATGGAGAAAAATAGATGCGATGAAGTTTGGATTGAAGTTGTCCATGATTCCGGAGTCACCACAAGCTGTCCTCAGAACTCTTAAAAGAGAAGGTACTCACCATTCAATCTTTGCTTCAGCAACGAGTATCAGGTTTCCTAGCTCAGTTGCTAGTCTTGCTATGGTCTATGTTGTTTGGAAACTTGGTGCTGAATTCTGCTAGATACATTGTACTATTACCATCAATGCTTGTGTCCTGTTATCCTTACTGTGATATATAGGCCCCAGGCCCCTCCTCCTCTTTTTTTTTTCTTTTTTTAAAGAATTTAAATAAGTGGTGGCAGCAATGTGGTGATCAGTGCTGAGAAGCTTGCAGCGAGCACTGTGTTGGGGTGATTTAAGTTAGTGACTGGCTTGACTGCTAAAATTGGACGATGAGCATTCCAAGCCTCTGATGCGGCAAAATCTGATAGAAGCATCTATCCAAAATTCTACTTGTCGAACTTCAATATTTGCAGTTGGACTTATTTTAATTTGAGCACTGATGAAATAGCACTACCCACTATGTTAAGGAATAGATAGGAGATCTCAAATATGTTTAAACCCAAAAGTAGAACTCTAACTACTATACTAGACAAGCAGTAAAAGATGCTCAACAGTTCAGGAATTTCAATCAAGCTGAAATTTCAAATAGATTATAATATCTTAGAATCTCAAATTCACTAGACCGTTCCTCCAATGGTGTGTCATTGTCACCGTCATTGCTGGTATCATGGGATCCCCTTTTTAACCATATACTAATATATACTCTTTTTTCCACTTTTCAATTTCTCCTGGTTCCCACGTGTCTTCCTCCATCTTTTTGAGTTCTTGTGACAATCACTGGCAATTGTAGTATCTACTGATGCATCATGCATCGCATTGCTTAACTTAATGGCTATGGCTGTGAGAGCCTATTTTTCCATTCTGCGATGAAGATATGCCTCAAATGATGGATTGATTCAGTGAAGGACTCAGCTTCGTGCACTATCCACCTTGGATTGAAGGTATCTTGTACTCAATTTTTTATTTGGCCTTCATGAATGCAGGGTTCGAAGCTTACTTAGTCGGTGGATGTGTGAGAGATATACTCATGAAGAAAGTACCCAAAGATTATGATGTGGTCACCACCGCAAACCTCGAGCAGGTAGGTAAATGCTGATTCTTCCTAGCAAACAGGGCAATTCGCCTTGACATATAAGTGTCTTTTTGTGCTACCATTTTTTACGTTCTTTGAAAATACAGATCAAGCGGAAATTTCGACGTGCTATTATTATAGGGCGGAGGTTTCCCATTTGTAAAGTGTTCATCAAAGGTTCTGGAGTTGAGGTATCTTCCCTTTTTGTTGGATATTTTGTGGGTTTTATAAGCAAGGTTTGTGGTGTGCTTTATTAGGTAACATTTTATGTTTCTAGGTATCCAGTTTTGAAACTGTGGCAAAAGGTGATAAAAAGAAACAAGGCAGCCTCCCAAAGTCATCTAGGAGTAACGTTAAGATGGACATTATCCTCTGGAAAAACTGCATACGCCGGGATTTCACGGTTAACAGGTTATTTTTCTTGCTTTCTCTCTCAGCTTCGTCCCTCCCTCCCTCCCTCCCTATCTTACCCTACTGTGGCTCAAATTGAACTTTGTGAACATCCCTCCAACTTGAACTTGATCGAGTTTTTTCTACTACATGCCCATTCTGTATCTGAATATGGAGCTACACAGTACAAACATTGTATCTGATATGTTCTTGTTCTCATGGAGCAGCTTGTTCTTTGATCCTTTTGCTTCCAAGATATATGACTATTGTGCTGGTATGAAAGACTTGATGTCAATGAAGGTAACTGTCCACTGTGCTTGTCTACCTGTGCTAATTCAGCTCCATGACACTCCTTTTTTCTTTCTTTTTTTCCTCGGTTTGTTCTACAGTTAAGAACTTTACTCCCTGCTGAAGTGTCTTTTGAAGAAGACCATGGTAGGTTCTATTGACATATGCCTCTTGTTATCATCATTACTAGTTACACAATAGTTGGTTTGTATCCAAAGCAACTTTGTTGTGCAGCAAGAATACTACGGGGATTAAGGATTGCTGCTCGCGTTGGGCTATCATTGTCAAATGATATAGAAATTGCAATACACAAATCTTCTTCTTTAATTAAAGATTTGCCCAAGGTATTCCATAATGTTCTTCTAATTTGTTTTCCTTGCATGATTCTGCATTCCTTTTAGATACTATTTTAGAATATCTCTTCTTGATGCAATAAATTTTGATCATTGGTGATTGACATTAGGATTTACATCGAGTAGTTAAATCAACATACTATTCTAAGATACCCCTTCTTGATGCAATATATTTTGATCCTTGATGATTGGTAGTAAAAGTTATTGCGAGTAGTTGAATCAATTGAGTTTTTGTCAAAAACACTACTGTAACCTTAGATAATTTCATAAATCATACCCAAAACTTTGAAATCCCATTGAAACTATCGAAAACTTGTCAAATATCCCAGTTTAGCTACTTCCGTTAACTTTTCATTAAAACTAATGGAATATTATAAAAAATACTAAAAACCTCATTTTCCTTAAAAATAATTATAGAAACACACTCAAATCTTTTTTAAAAATTTACCCTTCAAATTTAAATTTTATTGGTTAAATCGATAATTTTTTAACTCAATATGTAACGCGATAATTATATCCAAGTAGCCTATTTGACAAATAAAAAAAATTGAGTAGTTGGGATGAATTTTTGAAGAATTGTGTATGTTATTGTAATTGTTTTAAAAAAAATGGTGTTTTTTTTTCACGTTATCAAAAACAATTCTATTATTTTTAATTGAAAGTTAACGCAAGTAGTTAAATTGGGACATATTATATGTTTTGGGTAGCTTAAATGGAATTTAAAAGAAAAGAATTGGGTGTACGCTTTGGAATTATTCTAAATTTTAATTGATTTTTTTACAAAATCTTAAATCTATTTCATAGGTATATTGTACCTTGAAGTAAAGAGGTTTTTCTTCGATCGTGGGACAACTAATTCTTGTTTGTGGCACAAGAGTTAATCCTCAACATTTGGTGCGATAATAAGTAAAAGTTTTGTTGACGATGTCATTGGCGGATTTAAAGTAAGAATGGCAAAGATTCAAATACTGATTTATTTTGAATATACATGAGAACTAATGACCGCATTTAGATACCACCCATGCTTAGGAAATATACTTTATACCCAAAGCTTTCTGTGGGAATAATGGAATGAAATGTTGCCTCGACACCCAACTAGTTCTATTTATTCGTGTTAATATTTATTTTTTAAAATTTAGCAAAGTTCTTGTCCTAATAATGTTATTTATTTCATTGTTTTACATCCTTTTGCTGTATAGAGTAGGTTAATGATGGAATTGAATTACATGTTATCATATGGAGCTGCTTTCTATTCTCTTTCTTTGCTTCAAAGGGTCAAGCTACTTGAGATCTTACTTCCTTTTCAAGTGAGTAGCTGCTTCTGGTGTGCCTTTGATTCTTTTTTCAAAGTTGCAGATTGAGACATTGAAATTGGCATGCATTGATTTTGTTGCAGGATGCATATCTCATGCGACCTAGTACTAGTCACCATCCTCAAGATTCTAAGATGCTGATGGTAAGCCTATGTGAGGATCTCAAGTATAGCATCCAAAATAAGTTTTTGTTGTTGTTGTTAAGTTTGAATCCTAGAGAAAGGGTAGCATCCAAGCACATTTTGCAAGCAAAAAGAACAAGACGAAAAAGAAAGGAAGAAAGTAAAGTGGAAGAAGGAAAAATAAGGAAGGAGGAGTGAGCAAATAAGTTTCATTCATTTTTATTGTAAATTATAATATCTCTATTTCATAATTATTGTAACGTTTCTCTCTCCTTGTATTATTCAACACGTAATTTAAGGAGCTTCATTACGCATCTAAATGACACGATTTAAATTTTTTAATGACCCACGGTTATTGTACATGATGCCTATTATCTTTAATGTTTCACGACACTTTCTTAAAAAATAACGTTTGATCGTCCTGCAATATCGGTCAAATCTTCTATCGTCCTGTGTGTCTGGTTAAAACTTGCAATCTTTTAAGACGGAGGGAATAGTATGTGCTACTAACAGAAACAATTTTGGTACTAAATAAACCATCCTCATGGTTGAGACCAATGAGTCTAACATATAAAGGAAGAAAAATAGCACTTAATGTGAAAATATTATGATAAAATTGTTCCTTTTGTGGACGTAACAATTATTTAACCTATAAGAAGTTAGCTATGAGTTTACGATGAAAGGTTTTCTTGTTGATGTGTCAAGATTTTATTATGTTTATTTTCTATCGATTATCATAGGAAACTTGGAATTGACTATTCGTACATTAGTAGTATCGGTTATTTTTGAAAATTTAGTTCTGGGTGCGTTGTTGTTACAGCAGCGCAGCAGTTAATACGTTGCTGTAATACTACAAGTTGAATTATATTGTAAATTGAAAAGTTTATACTGTAATTTATTGAATGTATATTATCAGATTTTAATTATAAAATACGATTTTATACATTCACCAACTTACGGTATAAAATTGTCAACATGCAGTATTGCAGCAGCGAGTACGTTGTTGATGCAACACATATCATTTTCCGTTTAGTTCTAGTTTTTAACTTAGAACATATAATAGTCATCAATTATTAAGAATATATTACATAATCAAGATCTACAGCAACGACTGATGTTTAAGTACATATAATTGGTTTTGTGTTTCATTCTTATTATACATTATTTAGTATAACAATTTACTATTATAAATATTGACAGTTGATTCATATTTTGAATGGTCTAGATCAACCGCTGTGGCACAAACACAAAGCCACTTCTATTCGCTTTGTATATGCTTTAGTTTGAGGTGTCTTTATAGATATAAAGAAGATTTCAGCTGCTTTTTTTTTTCAAAGAACATTTAATTTTTGCCGTAGCTGAATTATTATAGGAAGATTAGGCAGTGTTGCCATTTTTTAAGAGCCTTTTCCAGAGTGGTTCTTCTTTTTATTTGTCCATGGTGACCTAATGATATCTCGTTTTGCAGGAATTGTTCTTCAATTTAGATAAACTGGTTGCCTCCGATCAACCTTGTACTTGTTCCTTATGGTGAGCAGATCGTACTTTTATCTGATTGAATATTTGAGAGTCACCTTGGAAATGAGCTAGCATGTTGTGCTCCGAAATTTCCTAGAGGTCCACTGCACTTGTAAAGTTGAGTATTGATAAATTGGATTTAACATAGTGCAAACCTCTTTTTTTCTTATACGATTTTCATCTGGCTCTTAGGTTATGGTTTGTGCTTTTCTGTTTATGTTCAGTTGGACAGTCTAAACGCTGAGAGATGAATGTTGGTCTCATAAATATCAAAATTAATGTACTTGCAGGATTTGTGTGCTGGCTTTTCACATAGCATTGGTCATTGATCCTCAAGATGCTCTAGTAGTTTGGACTTTCTGCTCTGTTATGTACTATGGCAATTGGAATGAGGCTGTAGAAGTTGCAAGGGTTCATGCTAACAAACATGTTAATTTTGTACCCGAGCTTTTGAAGGCATATTCTGATGTGTCAGATGAAGAGCTCGCTCTGAGGGTTTCAGAGTTTGCATCCAGAGTGCAAGATTCCATTGATACTTTGACCAATGTGGATTATCTTCTCAAAGCGATGGCCAGATATCCAGATGCTACATGTTCTAGATTGGTATGCGAGCCTTATTTGATATCTGTAATTTCACTTCCTTCTACACAAAAGCTAATTACCAACTCACCCCATCTCTCTATCCGATATCTACTGAACCACTTTATTATTTTACAGCAAGTAAAGATTCCCTAAAGGCTGACCCAGAACCGTTCATAACGTTGACCCATCTGGCTATCTTGTTCAATTTTGGCACAAAAATCTTGTGGTTTGAATCCCAAAAATAATGTCCTTGAGTTCTTGTAACCTTATGTATCCTTTAAGTTAAAATGGGTTTTCTCCTTGATGCCAATATTGGATTTTAGGATTCTACCGATTTCATATTACACCTAGTCCGTCCTCCATTTCCTGCTTAGAAGGTCCTCAATGGTAGACTGCATTTTATGATGTGTGACATAAAGTGCAATCGGTAGTGATGTCTGTTGGCCTCGTTTATGCCTTCATGGGGCTAATCTTAGTGTTGTGTCAATCTGCCTCATTACTTCGAAAGAATGCTGTATCCTCTCTGCTGGTAACCTATTTGCCAGTTGTTTCCATTAGATTCCTGACTTTTTCTAGTTGTACATACTTGAATGCATTTTGGAAATCCGTATTTGCCTGAGAACCTGAGACCTGAACTTCAGGATCATCTTATTTGTAGTTATTTTGGCTCTACTTCAAGGAGCAGTTGATTTGGGGAAGAGCTCTAACTTGAGGCTCCAACCTGAAGCTTCTAAAAGTTTAAAAAACTCATCTGCTATGTGAGACATGTCTGTAAAAAGTGTCTTGCTGTCAGTGCCGTAGGCAATACTTGTGACTCAGTTAGGGAGGTCTATTTCTGATTACTCTTTTCCATGCCTGCACAGGTGTTTGTGTCAAAGAAGGCAGGCAGCAATGCTGCTCAAATTTTTGATGGGTTGGTGAAAAATATCATGGACAGAAAGAAGAAAAGGGAGTCTTATGAGATCAACTATCAACTGCTTGGGGAAGGGCATATACCGGAGACTCGTTTTTCCCTCGGGAAAGTAATAATGAATACACTGATTGGTGGCATTGTCCAAGTCGCAAAGGAAGTTGATGAGGAAGCTGAACACCGCCCATACGCCGCAGAGCATGAAACTAAACCAAGAGAGTTTGGGGGGAATAAATGTTTAGCACCGGACTGTAAAGATATGAGGGGACCTAAGGGTAAAAGCAGTAGGAGATCGGTAGTGGAGACGGCTCCAAAGGTGCAGCTGCAAGGGATCAAGAAACAGAAGCTGTGCGAGGATTCTCATACAGTTGTTCAACGGGAGGACACGTTTCCCATGTATCAAGGTGTAGAGGAGCGACGGAAGAAAAAGGTAGTTGAGAAGCATCTTCAGTCAGAACAAAAGATGGTGAAGAAAGATGGAGCATCGAGAAAGGAAGGCAAGAAAGGACTAGCGGAGGAGACGAAAAGGGAACTCCCAAAGCAGTTGATGTTTATCAGACAATCCTGTTCTCAAGTCATGGAGGCTAATGGCGAAGAGGAGGATAGGAGAGAGCCGATAAAGGGGACTGAGTTTGAACCTCAAACATGTGCGAGGGATGATGCTAATATTGAGATTGGAAATTTCAAGGAGCAGAATGAGGGGATGAACCATGTGTCACAGAAGAAGCGCAGGATTGTAGTGAAAGATGTTATGGTGAAAGAGGTTTCTGAGTTGAAATCAAGCCATGTGAAAGAGCCAGTCGAGGCAGTGAGTAGAAAACTCAGATTATCCAGGCTCTTCAGATGATATTTTTCAGGCTCTTCATATGAGTTAAAGACTCGTACAAGTTGATATAGTGATCACAAGACTGAAGTAGGCGCTTGAACCTAGGTAACCAAGCATAACAGTTTCTTTCATAAAATGGTTTATTGGGATTAATTATTTCTGTTTAAGAAAATCGTGTCTTTAGGACAGTATGTCACAAGGGCTCTTTGGTGCAGTCGTCAAACATTGTTTGCTATTACCTTGACTGAGATACCCATCTAGCTTCCTAGACATCACTCCATATTATAAAACTGTAATGTGCACCTGTGACCTGGATCCCAAATTTGTCATAACGAAGGAATGATGATGTGCAGGTTACAGCGCTACACCCAATTTATGGAGTTCTTGTGGATAATACTGCTGCAGGTATAGCTGGTGGTTCTGGGATTATGCCTGGAGGTAATATCGATATCATTCTATTTTTTCTTCCTTGCTCAGAGTTTGAGTTTTGTGCTTCTTGGTATGATACTTGCAGTTCTTGAGTTGGCTGCGGCTGAATGGGTCAATTTGCTTCCCTGATTCATTTAGTAGAGAGCTGAATTCGGTTTAAGTTATTTTTGTTGATTATTTTTATGGTGGTCTTTTTTAGTTGCAATTTTCCTTCATCAGGTTTATGGTATGTCAGGGTCATTTCAGAGCTCTTAAATTTCCCGAGCTCTTAGATTTTCTAAGTCCAGATCATGTGCGTGAGCTATTATGCAACAGATCTTTGCTATGAATGTATAAATACGGATTCTCATGATCTGAGGCGCACCTTCAATTGGGTGTAAAGATTAGCAATTGAATTGGCCTGTCCGCCAATGAAGATGATTTTTATAGTTATCTTCTAGATAAAATTGGAATATATACTCTATTTGAACATATTTGGAATGAGATATCATATGTCCTGGTAGATTTCTCCCTCCTGATAGTGTCTAAACTTTAATTAAACTGAGGTATGTAGGATTATTCAGCAAGTACCTCTTGTTCGACGGGACCAGAGGTGGCCTAGCATTGAGCCTCCTACTTCATTTCCTCAATGCTCCTCTCCCCTCCTCAAGCTAACTTCCTAAATAGGCACTTAACCCCCTGAAGTTTGACCACCGTTAATTTTTCGACTAACATCGTTTACAAAAATGGTTAAAAGACATTACTGACCCTAAAAAGAAAATGATGATTTTATTTTAAAAAAGGAAAAAAAAAAAAAAAAAAAGAAGCATTGAGGATTTCCTCCTCTTCATCTTCATTGATTTTCAGCATCTTCTTCCTCAAGATTCGTCCTTAACCATCTTCTTCCTCATGTCTCTTTCAATTTGTTGATATATTTTCAAGGTGCTGAAGCAGGTGCATCAGGACATCAGGATCTCAAGGTTGTAAACGCCAGTGAATTTTACTTCTGTTTGGAAACTGATGGTTAGGAGTCAGTTCTCATCTTATGTGGCTTGAATGCTTGGCAATCTCTCATGACAACTCCATCCTAACAATGTTGCCCAAGCCTGTATCATTATTTGCAATCAAATCTTACACCGTTTTGCCAATAACCAGGCCACACCTTAGAGGTGGTATTGTATATTATGATCAGGATTCATCAGAGACCATATCCAGGGCTTGCACGCTGTAATATTGTATATTATGATCTTGAGTAAGGCTGTTGTGAGATTGGTGTTGCCTGGGAGTTGGCCAAGCACGCTGTGTCCAGGGGACCTAGGTTGTCACCAAATTCATCGACTCTTAGGAGATCTAGGATTTCTTGGCACGAATTAGGGATTTTGTATTTGTTGTTGATGTGGTGATTGGTGTTGAAGTTAGTTGTCTTGGGATTTTTGTCCAGGGCACCAAGAACTCAAATGTCTTATGGGTCCAATTTGGCCAACAAGGTCGGGTGCTGGTGAGAGAGAATTTGACGTTGTGGGCATAGTTATTAGATCTGAACCCACCCGGTCGGTCGAACCAGTTGAATCGTGACCTGATGATATGATCGGATCGGTCCAATTGAAAAACCGGACAATGAACCGGTCAAACTCGATAAAAACCGGATTTAAAAAGGTTTAAAAATTAGATTTTTTTTAAATTAATAGAACTAACACATATACTTATTAGGTTATTTTTAAGAAGAAATGCATGTATAAGATATGTAAATGTGTATATTTATTAAAAATAAATCAAATTAAATATATTTAAAAATAAATAAATAAATTTTATAAACCGGTTCAACCATCGGTCCAGTAATTTGGTGACCTAAAGGTCTCGTCGGTTGATCACCGATCTGAGTCTGATAACTATGGTTGTCGGGTGAGTAAAGGATTTTGGAGTGTTGGATGAATTGGGTCAAAGGTGGAGAAGAAGGATGGTTGTTTATACGTAGGGTTAGATAAGGTAAATGGTTTTTAAAAAAAAAACTCTTCTTTGGGGTTGGTATTTGTTAAGGGGAAAGCGGGGCTGCAGTTGATGCAGACAAAATAAGCTGCAATCCTAACGTAAATCCAGTTTTTTTAAAAAAAAAAAATCAATAAGAGGTTGCATCAATTGCAGCTCCTTATTCCCATTTGTTAAATAGTATGTTTTTTTTAACGTTTGTGCTTTAACCCTCTAACAGCGAGGGTATATGTGCTTATTTCAGAAGTTTCCTCGGTTATGTGCAAATCCAAAAAAGTACGAGAGGTTTTTGTGCTATTTTCCGGTCTTGATTATCGATAGATATGCTTTCTCTAACGAAGCCTGGAAAATCTAATTGTGCAGGCAATGTGGGGGCAGATCACGCAGTGTTTGAGCAAGATGCTTCAGCAGGAAATGTTGGAATTGCGAAAATAGTGTAATAGAAGAAGTAAAGCCATGCCACTCTTCTCCTTTCATTTGTCGACCGGCTGGACAGCCGCCAAGAAGGCGATATCAGAGGGGAAGTAGCGATACAAAGGATCTTTGAGGAGACCACACAACCCCAGTGGTGGTTTGATGCTGTTGTAATAGTCCTTGATTGATGTTCACTTTTTCTCTCTGAAACTATTGTCATACAAGATGAGGAACTTCACCTCAATCCCTCAAAATCTGCTCATTCTATTTCTTTATGCAATAGAGTCGGCTTGAGCCTTGAGGAAGCCTATTCCTTTTATTTTTTCTTTTTCTTTTTCTTCTCGGGTAACACTGATATATCATTATCATGATGTGGTGCAAACACACACTTAAAAACATATTTCACAATCTGTGGTATCGTATAAAAATCCAATTCTGGTCAGAGTCAGGTATACAAGGTTCAGTTCAGTTGTTGCAATTCATGTTCGATGCGGATGTTATGATAGGCTGTGTATATGATATAAGAGCTGAACAGCCGGTCTGGCGGAATTCAGACTTCTCAGTGTAATGTTTTCTAATGGAAGAGTGCGACTAAAAGATACTAGTAATATTTTCTGTAGTGCATGTTTGAGAAAAACATGTTGCATTGGTGGTAAGTCACGAGTATGAAGGAGCCTTAAACTCAAACAGGCTGTACTGCGTCCAAACCTTCTACTCATCGTCAGCGGTGATAATAGGCTTGGAACGAGTTTGGGCGTTGGGATTTCGTTAGGTTATACTCCAAACGATTTCGTTGGCTACAACATAACTACTTTGACAGGAACCAGGTATTTCACATCTGCGTTTTCAGTCGCCGCTTTGTGCTCGTCAACTTTTACACTTAAAAATGGGATATCAAAATTTAACATGTCTATCGAGAAGGACACCGACTTACAAATTGGCTTGCAAGCCATATTCTGAAATATTTATTAGGGTTATATTTATTCCCTAGAGTCCCTAACAGTATGTTTTTGTTACTGATATGTATGGGGTCTCGACTTTTTTTTATTACAAAAGAAAAAAAAAACACAGGTGCAGTACACAATTTTGGCTCCAACCATGGTCGTATTATCTTCTTCCTCCGCCTTCTTCTCCCCTCTCTGGCTCTCTCTACCTCAATTATGGCGTCGTCGTCCTCGAAACACTCAAGGAAGAAGTAGAAGAACAAGGAGTCAAACCTTCATAGTTCACCCTTACAGCTCTTGCAAACGCTAAGGTGCGAGCTCCTTGTATCTCGAAATCACATCAACAATCTCCCGTTCCTCGTCAAACACGCCTCCTCTTCTTCCCCTCCTGTTCAAGCCCTTGAATCTCTCCTCTCTCTTCGGCCACAACCATCTCCAATCCCCTTCACCACCCTAATTAAGCCACATAATCGCAAACCGAAATCACAAGGCAAAGGTCTATCCGTCTTCTCCCTCCTCTTCTTCCCCGTAATCTTGGAATCGTTATCCACCCGTTTATGGGAAAGTGGATTTGTGATTCTAGCCTTTATGGGTTGTAATTTGATGTTTTTTTTTTCCGCGAATCTGATTGTTTTGGGCATTAAGAGTATGATGTATAATGAAGCAGAAACATAAAATTTTATGTTGAATTGGGTGGCCAATCGGATTGTTTTGCGCAAAGAATTTGAATCATTTGTGTTTGAATTGGGTGGCCGGCCAAATGCTTGTTTCAATGACTCCATGTGCAGGTTGAGGGTGTTCGAGGTTAGGGAAGGTGAGACTGAGGGTACATTGGACCTTTTGCAATCTTTGATAGCAGTGTTGATGGCTAAAAGGTGAAAAGGAGGTTAAATGCCTATTATAAAAGTTAGGGGTGTCAGTGTGCCAAATGTGAATAGTGTAAGGTGATTAGGTGCAATTTTCCCGCATAATGCATAACGTATGAAGGTTTTGATTTGGCTCAGTTTTGAAATCCTTTTTCATTGTCCACTTTTCTAGTTAGGAAGAGGAGGGAAAGGCGGAGGAGGGGCCATTCTACTTGTTTGTTTCAGTCTCCTGAGGATTGCTTTATCTGGAATACAATTTTATCTTGCTTCATAGGAGAAATAAGAAGAAGAAGAAGAAAAATTACGATATGCTATTATTGTCTCTGTGGGGATTAGATTTTCATTTTTCAGTACCATTGTAATCATAAAATAACCTAAATGCAGAAAGATCTGCCTAAGCATTGTGCTTTTCAAATACAAACTGTTGTTTGCATGTTGGCTTATTACATTTTGCTCTATATCATGAAAATTGTGAATATTTTTCTGGCTGCTGTTCCAGATGATCTCAGTTCCAAACTGCAACTGCAGCTGTCTCATATACGGTGATCAATGGAATTCACATGAAGCCATCAAGCAGTTGAATGTTGCATCTTCTGTCTTGATTTCACGTAAAGGAAGACAATGTGGAGGAATGCTGCCTAACTTTAATGCTAAGAGGCGTGCAATTTGTTTTCGTCTTGGGTCTCTAAAGGAGCTCAATCATTTTGTTCCACATTTCGGACAATCTCTGTCCAGAGGTACATCTATGGGTGCTATCAACATTAGCTGTTCTTTGCCTTCGTCATTTAGTAGGTTTTCTGAACACTCAAATGCTTCCAGTGTTTTGACAGATGGGAGGGAGATCTCCAAGTGCTGCAGCTGGAGAAAATCAGCAGAGCCTATGTTGGATGGTGCGAACAATGGGTTCCCCTCAAAACTCGATAAACTATTAGGTGTGCTTGATAAAGATAGAGGTTTTAGTGAAAGAGACCTGCCCATTGAGGAGCCATGGGTATCCCTTTCGTCTGTCCACTCTAATCCCACAGATGGAGACACTGATGCTTCAGATTTGATAAACAGGGATACAACTGTAGATGCTGTCGAGAGTGCTAGTTTGTACTCTGACACCTATCAGCCTGTAGAGGAGCCGTGGCTTCTATATCCTGCTGCCGAATCTGTAAATGCGGATGTAGGTTTTAATTACGAAGCTTCCACTGGAGAACAATCTCCGAATGGTAAACAGAACTTGATAACTTATCAGGAACACGCTGTCCAGTTTCCTGAGAAAAGGCCAGACGAGGAGCTTATCAAGCACCTTCTTTCGAACATTTCTATTTCTATTGAAATATTGATCAACTCTTCTTTATGCAGCATGCAAAGAATAGCTGTACTAGAAGATGGAGAATTAGTAGAGTTGTTGCTCGAGCCAGTAAAAGATAACGTGTTATGTGATAGTATTTATCTGGGCGTTGTTGGAAAACTTCTTCCTCAGATGGGTGGTGCCTTTGTATTTATTGGAAATAAACATAATTGTTTAATGGAAATACAGCATGGTAAGCAGCCATTTATATTTCCACCTTTCTGGTCTTCTAAAAAGAAAGAATTAACAGACAAAGCTCCATCAAGCGCCGTAAGGGATCAGTTTGGAGCCAAGCAGAATGAACAGAGACTGTCAGATGATGTTGAAGAACCTGATGATGATTCTGTGGCCGTTTTCCAGGATGGTTCTACATCATGCATAAATGATGAATTTGCTGATGATGAAGTTGATGACATTGATGTCGCTGAATTCACTTCGAAGAAGTTAATTCAAGCTGAAGAATCTATAACTGATTTATATGTTAATGGAAGCTGTTTGAAAAATGAGGATTCTTACTCGTGGGATGACATTCGACCAGGCACCAAGATAGTAGTGCAAGTTGTCAAAGAAGGATTGGGTAGAAAAGGTCCTTGTGTGACTCCCTACCCCAAGCTAAAAAGCAGATTCTGGGTTAGAAGTTTCATCACAGTTTTTGTTTACCATTTTTCTTTTCTAAGTCATTGCTTGTGTAAACCCTGTGTCTGAACTGCTTTGTTTCATGTACTATCCAGATACTGGTCACTCGTGGCAGTAACATTGGGATATCAAAGAAGATTACTGGTACTGAACGAACACGTCTGAAAGGAATAGCGAAAAAAATAGCAAAGGCGTTGCTGCCTCCCGGTTTTGGTCTAAAGGTTAGGACTGTAGCTGAGGGCCACTGGGAGGAGGAGCTGAAGAAGGACTTAAAAGGATTGCTTTTAACTTGGAAAGCTATCATCAAACATGCTAAATCCGCTGCTCTTGCTGCTGATGAAGGCCTTGAAAATTCAGTTCCTGTTATTCTGCATGAGGCAATGGGTCAAACATTATCTGTTGTCCAGGATTATTTCAGTCACAAGGTGATCTCACAGTCCCAGAAAGTTCATCACAGCTGCTAGGTTTAGGCAGTAAAACAAAATGAAAATCTCTCAGTAAGTTAACTTCTGTCATGATTGTCCGTCTTATCATTTCCTACAGGTCAAGAGAATGGTAGTTGATTCCCCGAGGATATATCATGAGGTATGGCATCTCATGCATCTGAATTGGTTGTTTGACAATTTTGTGCTTGATATATCTTACAGTATTTATGTAGATGCTTATGCTGTTTTGCATGCATCAGCGCATTTTTAGTTTCAAAGGTGGATGCTGGTTGGCTGTTTAGTTTGGTTTTTTTTTATAGCAGGTTTAGAGTGGCTTTTGCATTAATAAGTTCAGTTGGCACAATTTAGTTAGCGGTTCCTGGTTCTCTAAAACTAACCCAATGCCAGCATATATCCACCCGGAATACTGTTCTTTCCTTTGCATGATCAAGAAAATACTAGATCTCATCAATATTAATACGTTATCTGGACCCTTATTTGACCCCAAAGAGAAGGGAGGGTCTTTTTTTTTGGGGGGGGGGGGACTTCTTTGTTTCACCTATACCTATACCAAAATAGAGCCATTGATACTTACGAGAGAAAACCTAACATTTCCCACAGTAAATGTTTCTTTATGTTTGAAGGAGATTGTTTGTTGATGCTTTATGGATGTTCAGTTGTATTGCTTTTTGTTCTCTTCCTTTCTGTGACCAGGTTACAAGCTATCTTCAAGATATTGCTCCAGATCTGTGTGATCGAGTGGAATTGCACAGTAAAAAAGTACCCCTTTTCAATGAATTCAAGATCGAGGACGAGATGAACAACCTTTTAAATAAAAGGTGAGGAACCTTGGCGCAATCTCGATTTTTGCCATTCGAGCATGAATGCACAATAGGGAAGGTTATGTCAAGTGTCTAGGTGAATAATGCATAGGCTCATTGTTCTATAAAATAAATTTAGGTGTCTGATCGATTACTCAGTGTTAAATCACTAAAAAGTCGAATCTACTCTTAAACAACATTAAACATTTGAAAAACAAAAAGAATAGAATTTGTTTTTCCCTACAATAGATTTTTGTTTTGAGTTTTCGATAATCAAATGTTGAAGATACCTTTTACTAGTGCTATTGTTTGGTTGTTATCGCGTCATTTCATAGTGCTAATTTGTAGCTTCTTAAAGTTCAAACATGTGTATTCTTGTAAACTCAGTTCTTGATGACCTTAATGTTTGCTGGCTGGGGACAGGGTTCCCCTTCCAGATGGAGGCTCCCTGGTAATTGAACAAACTGAGGGATTATTTTCCATTGATGTGAATGGGGGACTTAAGATGCTTGGCGAGGGATCAACACAGGAAAAAGCTATCCTTGATGTCAATCTAGCTGCAGCGAAACAGGTACCTTGTATATATGGCCATTGATATATTTGTTGATGCTGTTTTTGGATTTGCTTCAGTTGAGAAAAAGAGAGCTGAGACTAGCATGTGTACTAACCAGATTGCAAGGCAGTTGCGGCTCAGAGATATCGGTGGGATCATAGTTGTAGATTTTATAGATATGGTCGATGATGGTAAGTAATGAAATCTCAATAATATTCAAAGCAATTAGCCCTAGTCTTTTAGTCCTTCACCCAAATGTTTTTGAGTTTTGAATGTTGAAGGCCATTGCCAGTGAAAACAGAGAGAGACTGTGTATATGGTGAATGGATTTGCATCCCTTACCCCCTACATATTGGGTCAAGCGCTACTAGAACATATAGGTGATTCACAATATATCTACCATTGTTTATCTGCAGCAAACAAAAGATTGGTCTATGAAGAAGTCTTGAAAGCTGTTGAGAGGGACCATTCCCCCGTCCACGTCAGTGAGTTGTCAAAGAATGGGCTCATGGAAATAACCAGGAAGAGGGTAGACATTATTTTGCCTCCAGTGTTGATAATGTTCTGAATATGCTTGGTGACTGGAGTTTATTATAACTATATATCTGCTTTCATATTTTGCAGGTTCGGCCTAGTTTGACGTTTATGATCAGTGAGGAATGCTCTTGTTGTCAGGCTACAGGAAGAGTTGAAGCATTGGAAACTTCTTTTTGGAAAATTGAACATGAAATTCGCCGGCTGTTGGTGAGTTGTTATATACTCTGTTCCACATGTTTATATTGCAAGATTTCTCCTTGATAACAAAGTGCCTCTTTGCTACTTCCCCATTTTTGTGGATTTTTCTTAAACTGAGTGTCTTGTTTGGCCGGATTGAGTTGAATGGAACCAAATGGATTTTAGCATTTTATCATGTTGAGTTTTGGAACAGGCTGAGATGGGTCAGAAAGCAGACCCCGAAAAGCCGATGTCTTGGCCAAAGATGTTACTCAGGGTAGATCGTTACATGTGTGAATACTTGACCTCTGGGAAGAAGACAAGATTCGCTACTTTATGCAGTTCTCTGAAAGTCTTGATCATTCTTAAGGTTCATCTCGCATTTCAAATATGCTTACCTAAGTTCATGCTTGTTCATAGCTCAGCCATGTTGATCTTGCGTTGTGGGTATAATGTTTATGCATATAAGAACATACTTTGCCAATCAGGTAGTAAGAAGCTTCACCAGGGGTGCATTCGAGCTGAAGCCATGGACAGATGACGAAGGAAAGAATGACAAGAACATCTTTGATCTCTGGCCTAGAGTGCGACCGACTGAAGCCTGAGAGTCGCATATCCTCCACTACGACTATATCCTCCATTACGGCCAGTATAGCAAAGTTTCTCCCAGTGAGGCATCGGAGAAAGGACACAAAATATACTTGATCGGCACAGTGTCAACTCTATTCACCGACTTCTGTGCTAGTGTAAGCCTGAGTAGTGAATTATGATCAGGGAGGGCATTTGTTTGCAATGGTTCCTTTCAAGGCAAGTACTGTTTGTGGTTTGATGAAGGAATGGAGAGGAAAATAATATCATGGCGGTCCGCGGATACGCATATGGTACAAGGTGCAACGATTGCACCATGCTGGTTAGTCCTTGAAGTCCATGGTGGAGGCAACGTCTCATTCTTTGCCCTGTTGTTTTTTCTTTCTTGGACATGCGTATGCGTGGCTTTTGTTTTTAAATGTCCAGCCGAAATCATTCTGCAAGTTGTGCATGGTGACGGTTCTCCTGGTTGACTAGAGCTGACAACATATCAAGACCCAAACAGAATATGTTTACTCCAAATGCAAAAAGGATTGGTCGTACCACATCAAAGAAAAGGATACTCCGACACTATCATGGTGGGCCGGTGGCATTTGGCAATTAAGTAGGATTTCGAATATCTTATTTGTTTCTCGAAAAAAAATATATATATATATATAAATTTTATTTTCGTATGTAATTTACATAACAATTAAGATTTCACGATAAATTTATAAAAAATCATATTTGATCGTTGTTATATACGAGTTAAATTTTGTATTGATATTTGTTTAAAATCAATTCATTGTATTTTTCGATGAAAAGAATAATATATTAGACACAATCATATATAGACTATTAACGAAATTGTGGTCCTTTATTGGAAGGTTATTCTTCGTCCTTCGTCCGAAATCCTCCCTTAAATGGCTTCACAAAACTAGTGATGAGTTTCCAGCTTTGATTGTTCGGTGACTTTAGAGCATCGTCAATATAGGTAGGTCAATTAAAAATGATAGTCATTATTATAATTTAGAATCAAAATAAAAAAATAAATGTGTCAATCTAAAATGAATGTTATTTTAAAACTTAGTTAAAATTGATTTTCGAATTTAAAATCAAATATAAATATAGCTATTTGTATCATATCATCCTTTATAACCACTTTTTGCATTTCCCAGTAATCAAGTGCATTGATTTAACTCATTGTAAAAAAAGTGTATTAATTTAGTTAGCCATTAAACAAATTGTTTCAAACTATCAAAAAATTCCAAATATATAAATCTGAATCCTCATAAATTAATCCCTAACCTCAATAAAGATTATATATATATTTCAAATCTTTTCCAACAACTTCTCAGCAATTTCATTTTCGGAAAAAATAGGCCTATCATTAACCACGGGGGAATGTTTAAATTTGAAAAAACAAATTAATTTAAGAATATCTATGTTTTAGAATAAAAAATAAATTTATTGAAAAATTATTTTCAAATTAACAATATCTTCTTCGGATTTATCCATATCTTAACCACAAATGATCTTATTTGTCACCAGCGTTAAAAAGAAGCAGATCTAATTGCCCAAATTGGAGGAACAAGAATGGAAGGTGACAGTTAAATGCATAAACAAAATCAAAATTAAAAAAAAAAAAAAAGACAGGAAAAGAGAAGGGAAAAAACATGTCGATTTCAATCGAACCGGAATCGTGCAATCGTCATTGTTTGAGTCGAATTGTAATCAAGTTGAACGTCGTCCAATTTACTCCTCACCAAGCCATGTCTATGCCTAATTCGCATGGAGCATGAACTTAATCGATACGATCCAAAGTTGAATTGAAGTACTTAAAACCCTTGAGATCCAAAAAAGGAGGAATCCATCAAAAGAAAAGTTGAGACGAGGATGAGAGAGAGAAACACAAGCAGCTTATGATGAACTTGTTAACCATTTTTTGCTATTGTTCTTTTTGCCCATAAAAAAAACGTAATAATTTGATCAATATATATATTGATTTTAAATTTGACATGTACGTAACAATGATCAAACATATTTTTTTATAAATTTATCATAAGATATTATATAATTT
>LIEC01006012.1:32029-44806 GCA_001925005.1 Drosera capensis
AAAATTTATAATATTACATATAAAATAATATATATATATATATATATATATTATATTTTTAATATATCAAAAAAATATTAAAAAATATAGGATTATATCGATGCAGGATTTGATGAATCGCCTCAGTGAGTATCGTCATCTTTTCCTCTCTTTTTTTTTCTTTTCTCTTTTGGTTGACAACTTGTTTAATCTCCACCTTTATCTTGCTTCTTCAATTTGAACTATTAGATCTGATTCTTTTTCATGCTAACCATACATCCATTTTCCTTTATCATTTAATTTAAATTAATTTAACATTTCTTTCTCTTTCACAAAATTACAAAAAGAATTAATAAACATGATAGAAACAAATCATTCGTTTAGAGGAAAAACTTTCACACCACAGTAAGATGAAACAATTTGTAGAGCATATTAATCTATTACTCAAGATCACAACTCTCTACCACTAAGCCAATTTGGGCAAAGATATTGAAGCTGAACAAAGTATCAAAGAAGTGTATATAAATGATGATCAAAAAAGTGAAAAAAGTATAAAATTGCGTTAGCAAAAAATTCAAAAGACTTGCGACAAATTTTGTGGATGTTTAAAAAACGTAAATTTTTTGGTTTTTAAATATTTGGTCAAAGATTGAGAAAAAAATGATGTAAATAATTAACGTGATGAGTAAAAATCATATTGAAACTATGAGAAACATTGAAGGGAGGGAAAGTTACCGCCATTGAATTCCAAAGCACAACCTAACATTGAAGCCGCACTTAGGTGTCAAATTATAGAAACATGTATATCTATTTTATCTCTATCATTGACTTTGGTCTTAGAGATCTCAAATATCTTAAAATGCTTAAAAATAAATAAAAATTGTTAAAAATATTATGAAATAAACTTAAATCTCAAAGAAAATGAAAACAAATAAGACCAAGTCAAACGATGAGTTAAAAATGATGTTATTTTTATAATTTGATGTTAAATAGAAAAAATCATGTTTTAATCATTAATTAAAATTGATATAAAATAAAATTGAGTTATAATTTATTGTATATTTGACACTAGTTATAAATATGTATACCTTTAGCATGTCATCAAGATGGTTGTCTTTTGTTTTCTCTTCTTAAAAAAATTACCAATTAATTACAAGTAAAATAATTTAATCAACTGAAAAAAATAATTAAACATTTGAATAAAAATTTAAGTAAAAAAGTTATGGAAAAAAGATTGAAATCTATATAACTTGTTAAAATTTTAATAAAAAAATCATAAATTAATATTTATAATAAATTATCAAAACCTATAATTTTTTAACAAATATTACAAAAATATATATCCCAATAAACATCCCCAAACATACAATTTCTACCTTTCTCCCACATCCGCACTCCACCACCACCCTCCTCCACCCCCCAAACCCCACCCCTTTCACCAACGTCTTCGGCGTTGCCGTCACCTTTTCCCACTTCGCCTCCTCCGGCAACATCACCACTTTCTTCAGGCGCAATGGAGAAATAGGGCACCGGACGACTAGAGGCCGCCATCGACGACGAGAATCCGACGATCTACACGGGTCGTCTGAAGAAATGGAGGTCAACTTCATCTGTGGTAGTAATCAATCAGCGCCACACTGAGTACTCGTATTTCTCGCTCCTGATCTTGACTGGAAACTTCACCAGCTAGGCCAGAATTTGCAAAGAGCGATCAACTGATTTGCTCTTGGCTTTTGGGTCTTCGTTGAATTCAATTCATGCTTCGATTTTTCAAATGAGCATTATAAGCCGATGAGTTGTTGTTTGCTTTGTTTAATTACAGCTAGTATTGCAATGTTGGTGATGGGCATGATCTATTTCGTCAAAATCCTTGGTTGATCTCTTTGCTTGAGACGCGCTATATTTTTATATAGACCTTTTGTTCTCCGGGCTGCGGATGTTTTATTTTGAAACAAAACGTTTTATTTGAAAAATAGAATAATAAATGAATCATGACTCAAAAAAAACATTAGTTTAAAAAAGAGAAAGTATTTGTTTTGTGTTAGATTGTTGTGTTGAGTAGAAGAATGATCGTTTTCTAACGATAAAGATTCCTATAAAGATTCCGACGACATCGTCGGATTCGGACAACGTTTTAGCGAAGATTCCAACGACATTGTCAAATTCACATGAGAGGTTGGACGATGGTGTTGGTGATGGATATGAGATGAAGAAAATGTAAGATTTTATATTTTAAATTTTTATGTATTTTAAATTATTATTATTTTTGAAATTATTTTCAATTTTTGATGATTTTGGATAAATCATTCTAATATTTTATTATTATATCGTAATCGATAAGTTAACATTATTGTGATTGTGAGAAGATTTGTTATAATTAGAATTTTTGGGATATAAAATAACTTCAAATATTGAAGCGATAATTCTATAATTGGTATCAAATATTCTCTCCATTTCAGAATAATTGTGACATTTGTATTTTTTGAATCTCTCATAATAATTATAATAAAACTTATTTAAAAATTTATTATCTTAAAAAATAAAAAATTAATCAAACTCAATTATAGTACACTCATTATCTTCTTTCACTACAATAAACCATATTATTATCAATAATATTTTTTATTTATCAAATTTCATATAAAATTTTATATCGATCAATTTATAATATTTTTTTTAAAATTTTAAAAAATATTTTTTATATTAAATTATAAACATGATTTTATTCATTTTAACATTAATGCTGCATTTGCTGCACGTTGCGATAGTGACGCCCCTGGTCGAATGAAGGCGAGTGTGTGGGAGGTCAAAAGCACAGAAGAGATATCACTGGGAAAACGGGACTCGGGTCGGCGATACCCTCCACGGAGTATTTATTTGTACTTATTATTGCTGCATTTAGTTTTTTTCTTTTTTTGTGTTTGTTTCTTTCTTTTCCACACTCGACCGTCCTTGACATGGCGATGTCGTACAATATTTAAAGTTGAGAAAGGCAACCGCTATCCTCGCAGCGAGGCATAGCAATTTAGCAAAGCAAAAGCAGAAACGAAACAAAAAGGGGAAAAATGTTGATTTGATCCTCTTCTTGTATTGCAGCAACAGTTGCGGTTGCCGGGGGTGCACTTTCCTCTTCTTTTCTCCATCGTCCGCTGATTTCTCGTTTCTACTCTTCGACTGCTCTGATTGCTCGCACAAATCAGAAATGTTCGTCAAAAAGTTCGTCGACAAGGCCATCAAGAAGGTCAGTCCTTCATTTTTAGAAACGTCTGGTCCGTTTCTGATTCATATGTAGTGATTACCTATCCTCTCAATTTATATATGTACTTTTTTTTTTAAAAATATATTTTTTCTCTCATCTTGATTTCTTTGATTCGGTTCCACCTGTATATTTGGTTTTGATGTTTCTGTTCGCTGACGAATGATGAAACTAGTCCAATTGCTTATCAACGACGGATGAATCTCCGTTTGCTCATCAAGGTTCCTGGTTTCCTAGTAGTATAAAATTTGTCTTGTTCATATGTTGCTGCGGCTGCATTTTTTGCAGATCAAAGCATATAAAAACATCGATTCATAGATAGTAAGAGATCATTCATCAGTACTTTCATGCATGCTGTCTGTATTCTCGTGTTCTTTCCAGTATTGCCTATTCATACTTTCATGAGTTTTAAAAATTCGAAGGGCTTAATTATCCAGTTACAAATCGAATTGAAAGGGAATTGTATTAGTGGGTATTTGATTACTTAATTATGTGAATTACTGTAAAATTCCTGTTTACCGTCTGTCTTGTTTCGGGGTTTTTTTTGTAGCGCTTGACTTTGAATTATTATGAAGTATTCTAAAGTTAATAACATAAAAAACGTAGTTGTTGATTTTTTTTGATATCTACTTCTAATAGTGTGGGGGTGACAAGAGGGGGACACCTTTTTCTTTCAGGCTTTTTTTTGGTCAAATCTTCTTTTTAAATAAATAAATACTTTCAAAAAGTAATACTTGATCAAAATAAATTATTAAATAAACCACAGGTATCATTAATTCAGGAAACAACCTTTAATTTTGTTTCAACATTTCTGTAAAAGGAAAAAAAAAAGTTGTGAAGTTAACAAGAGTTGATGAATTGCAAAATATGAAGGAAAGTCTCATATGTAAGAGCAAATCCAATGCTATATGGTATTTTTGCATAGGTATAGCTACAATTTGTCTATAAATAGTGTAAAAATATCAAAGTAGTGAAATGCTATATTTTAGCCTTGTTGATTTCTTTATAGTTTTTTTTTTTCAACTCTTTCAACTACCTTAGGCATTTGTATTGCCAAATTTAACATACAAAATAGCCAAAGTTAAAATATAACAATAGAAAGTAATCCCATTAGAGTGCAATTTTGTGAACATATCATTATAAATATATAATACAAATGTGGGGAATTTTTTTGGTTAGTCCTCCATATAACATTTTCTTAGTGATTAATAGTTATGCACATGTCAAAATCCTATCGGTTTAAACATATCAACTCTTTATTGATTTATGCATTATTGTTAAAAACAATATTATTATTAAGCATACGAAGGGTTTGAACCAATCATTAACGAGTATCATCAATTGGTTTTATCATCAAAGACAATTATATTGTACCAAATCTATTTGTTAGAGGAGTAAAACCAAACCAAAGGTAGAATTCAGATGAGAGTTTACAATAATAAGTGAACTTAAAATGCACATATACCCTCCAAGATGTAAGCCCTATCACCGGTGTAGGTCTAGTTGTTATAATATAGCTTTAGCTATCCAACCTTAAAGTCAGAGCAAGTGACATCAATCACAGGTTTAGAAAGTAAAGTCGGTTGGTCCCCCTCTCTCGCAACTCGGTTCCATTGTACATCTTGAACTGTTTGTTTCCCAGATGATAATCACATCTTAGTCTGCCGCCTTCTTGAAGATTACTGGTATGGTTTATTGATCCTCTAAAATAATATTATCTTTGGAAAGTGTAAGTTAAAATAAGATCGATTGGATCGTTTTCAAAATGAACCGTCACATATTTAAAATATAAAACAAGGTTCCCACTCCTTGTGAGTTTTTAGATTGAGATATGAGCTCAGTTTTTTCTGTAAACGATCGGATTGGGTGTTGAGAACAACCTGATTAGACTCAAACGAAATTCCATTGTTAGGGATGTATAAAACCATAGAGCTGGAGCAAAAATATAGTCATTGAGTCAAAATGTAGCTTGCGGGTTCTGTTTTGATTGATCAGAAAATTCACGTATGGTGTTTGCCCTTTATCATGCTTTGCAGGGGGGAGTAGGTACTTCGGAGAATTGTTTATTGAGACAATTAGGAGACATCAATCCATGTCTGAGATTCCATTATGGGATTCCATCTGGGGCTACCATGTTTGCCTATGACTCTATTCAAAGCATACTCGCTATCTCCACGAAGTAATGATTTCAAACTACAAACTTGCATTCACCCAGCAACACACAACATTCTTGGTTTCCTCCCATGCTAGTAAACTTTACACTGCTATTGCTACTACTCTCTCTCCCCCCCCCCCCCCCCCCCCCCCCTGGATAACTGCTGAGAGGAACCTATTGGGCTATTTGAACCATTATTGTTATATTGTTATCATTGTGTACCCTTCGATGTTTCCTACTGCAGATATGGCCAAATTAAATTGCTCGGCAATGATAGCACTCAGGCTCTTCTCGAGTCCGATATGATGCTCGTAAGCAAGTTTTTGCAGGTGAAGATCTCCAAGTAGAGCTCCCCGATCATTCAAAGCATACCATTGCTTCCCCAAATGTGTTCCTGTTACATCCCAACCATGACCCACTCTTTCTTCTTGTTTGTTTTGTTTATTTGCTAGTTCATAGACAACCGAAGAATTCTTCTGCGTGTTACAACCGGAAACCATATCGAGGTGGAATACTGCGCTGATACTTTACATTCTCTCCTGCCATTTCATGACTGTTTCTCACTTTTTGTTCTCTCTCTTCCACTTGCTATTCATGTCTTAGGTTTGGGACATAAACAGGAAGTTGTTGTCTCACGTGCATGAATCCGGTCTAGAGATTACATCTTTCACCGTACTTCAGCATTCCTTCTTCATGTAAACAGCTCTGTTCCTTTCAGTTTATCTTCACGTAGTGCTAGAATCTTTTGATCGATTTAACACTTCATTCACCTCTCAACAGCTATGTTGGAGATTCCAAGGGTAACGTCATAGTTTTGAAGCTAGATGAGGAGTATCATATTGAAAAGATGAATTACCATATACCTTTTTCCATGTCACATGGTAAGACATTATCTGTATGATTACATTAACACTCCTTCATGAATGCCAGATTTACTTCATGATATCTTTTTGAATTGATGCTCCTTCATCTAGCTTGTGGTGGGGTACACTCATTTCCAATTATAAGCAGCTCGATCTTAACATCGAGATGAATGGTGTGGTAGTTGAAAATTCAACCAACTATGAGAACTCATCAGCTCATAGGAACACTCTATCCATATTTCTTGTCAAGAGATTTCAGTACTTTAATTTTGCTGACGGGCATACTGGACAATCCATAGTTGGATCGTTAATTTTGACTAGGACTTTTTTTTTTTTGGCCAATTTCGGCTAGGATAGTTGGATCGTTTATTTTGGCTCGGATTGAATTGCTAATTTGTTGGTAGTTGGATCCTTAACTTTTTGTCTCAAAGTCCTCGAGTAACTCATGTTGTCTAGTGGATTATTTTTTCTTTGGGTAAGTCCATTTTTGCTTTCAGGAAGTTCAAGTGAAGGTGCAGCGGGAACTGCTGTAGTACACATACTACCCCAACCAATGGCAGAGAGGAAGAGGTAGTGTTTGAATTTTTTCTGTTCATACTTCATATAATTATTACCTTGCCCGTGGATTTCCATGTTACCCACGGAGGTTCTTATACATGGAGCATTGCAGTTAGCCAATTATTCGTTTGGTTCACTTGGAAAGTTCATTTGCTCCACTTTCTGTACTCTGCTGGGCGCTGGCTTTAAAAGTCGGTGTGTTTCTGATGTCAAATCCCTGAAGTCAGAAATTTTCCACACACCACACAGGTCATAGAGGATAACTTGTGTGTTTGGCTTTAAAATTTAGTACTTGGAGGATGAGAAGGGAGCAACAAAAATAGAGATTGTGACTACTCGTTACTCTTTGGGACTTTTGGGTGGGTGAGGCTGCGAGGTGTTAACATTTTAATCTTGCGGAGCTGTTCTTTCCCCTCCACCCCCACCCCCCTCCTCCTCAGGTGTTTAATAAACTTACTTTCTTCCCTTCTTGTTGACGCAGGATCCTTATAATATTTAAGGATGGAACTATGGTTCTATGGGGAATTCAGGAGAATAAAGTCATTTCCACAACCGGCGGAGAAACCCACTCTGTTGGACATGAAAGTAAGAATGTAACCGCAGCATGCTGGGCTTGCCCTTTTGGCAGTAAAGCTGCTGTTGGATACAGTAATGGGGATATAATCATTTTTAGCATATTTCCTTCATTCAAACTTACTACTGATTTGGCAAGTAGAGACAGGTCCTTGACTGAAAGTTCTCCTCCCTGCAAATTAAACCTCGCATTCAAGGTACAAAAAATTCCCATAGCATTGATGAAGTGTGCGATCGATGGAACAACTACTCGGCTGTATATTTTGGGTGCTTCTGATGCTGCATCTAACAACTTTCTTCAGGTATTCGGAGAAAATGTAAAAATCAAACAGCTATAGCTTGCATACATTTTCTAAGCGACAATTCTGTCCTACTCCTTCACAGTTTTTGGGATTGTCCTGCTACCTTCCTGATGTAACACATTGAAAAATTGTTATATGTTTATGCATAGAATTAAATAATGAAGTTGCAGGTGGTCTTGTTGAATGAGCATACTGAATCCCCAAGAATCAAGTTAGGCCTTCAGCTGCCCGAGCAGTGTATCGACATGGATCTTAGACCTAGCTCCCCCGAGAAAAGCAAACATCAAAAAGGATTTCTCCTTCTACTTGGGAAATCAGGGCATGCGTATGCCTATGATGATCACTTGATTGCAAAGTACTTGGTGCAGTACAATTCTAGGTCTCCATCATCAATTCCTCAAGAGGTTAAGATAAAGCTCCCATTTCCTGATACAAAGATCACGTGTGCAGAATCTATAACAAACAGCTCGTGCTGGTTAAGATCTAATGATGAGGTACGCAGTTGAGATTTTTCCTTTTCACCCAATGTGTGTTCAGGCTTATTCATCTGAAAGTATTGTGCAGGACAAACTGTCTGTGTCCAAAACATTTCCATCACTTCTTCCATTTGAGACAAAGCAAGCTAATGCTGCAGATTTTAGTGGTTTTGCAAATATTAGGAGCTTGTACATAACAGGACAGAGTGATGGAGTAATCAACTTTTGGGATTTTACGTCACCATCTCTGATTCCACTTTTAGCCATAAAACAACAGGTAACGTATTCTCTCCCAGCACAAATACTTTGCATGTTTTTTTTTCATTTTTTGGATGAAGATAAAAGTCCATGTTAGCGAAGTATTTTCTTATGATAGGCCAACTTAGCTTAAGTTTTGAAAACAACAAAAATTAATTAGTATAATCATTTGCATACTAAATTGCCATTACTCAACAGTAGTCTCGAGCTGTTGGCTTTAAAGTTAGGATTCATATTAATAAATTGATTTATGTAATATTACTGAGCATTCGTTGTATGTAATATTATCTCGCATTTTCCAGCCATGAATTCTACGAGAGAGCATCTTATTATACTTTCCTAGCACCAGTCTAAGTCGGAAAGTTGTACTCTATTGCGGTTTATACATGCGTAGTAACTTTACTTACTATTATGCAGAGTGAGGACAATTCTTCTGGCCGTGGACCAGCAATCACAGCCGTATATTTTAATGCTGAATTACGGACTCTTGTTTCCGGTGATGAAAGTGGGATGGTGAAACCTGAAAGCCTCTTTTTGTCATGTGAATTGTTTTCTTTGTAAAGTCTTCCTTTCCCCTGATGCCATCTTGCATTCGTATTGCCATGCAGGTTCACATTCATAAATTTAAGCCCGAGCCCTTTCCTTCACAAATTAGCTTTTTCTCTTTGCAAGGTATCACAACATGCTACTGTGATATATATATATATATATATTACTGGATGTTTAAAATGCTCTGTCGAGCAGTCATAAGTTTTGTCCATTGCCTCCTGCCAGCCATATTCATGTTTATAATGGTCCAACAGAGAAATAAAGGAGAAAATGGTTCTTCAAAGAATCTTTGTTTGTTTGCAAATGGAAAAGAAAATGTGGAAAAGTTTCTTACCCCACTGTAATGCAGAACAGACTTTTTCCGTCATAGTGATTAGACAAGAGCCATAACCATGATTATTTGCCCGTTTTTCCCTTTTTCTTTTTTTAATCAAAAGTCAAAGGCACAAACAACAACCTCTAAAAACGTGTGAAGTGTAGACGTTGAGAAGGACAAAATGAATGTAGCCTCACCCCAGCAAGACATCCTAACAAGACGTGGAACCCCTAACTACAATTGGAAAGAGAATTTTATCAATATGTGAAACCTTCTATGTTTTTTTCTTAAATAAAAAAATAAATCAGTGATCAGTAATTTGGATGTTAAAGAGTATTTACTACTTCAGAAAAGCAATATATTAATTTTATCTGGTAATTGGTTTGCGTACAGGAAGTTCAAAGAAAGGAAACTATGCTATACAAAGTACTAACTCCATAAAAGTTGTTGGACCAGTACTCTCTCTTAATCTAAGTCGTGATTACAAGCATCTTGCAGTTGGTTCTGAGCAAGGATATGTGAGCTTCTCCTCCTCTTCGTCAGCCCTGTTTTCCACTGTTGCGTTTTCCCTTAAGTGTTGCTTGCTAACTTTTCTTCTGGTTCTTGTTTCTCAGCACCCCTCCCCTTTCCTCTTTAATTACATTCATCTTTTTACAATGCTTAACCTAAAAAGGCATGGTTCTTCTCATTGCAGGTTTCACTAATTGACATAGAGGGGCATGAACTCATCTTTCAGAAAAATATTGCAAGCGAATTGTCTTCAGCCATCATTTCTCTGCAGTTTGGAACATGCACTTTTCGTGGTTTTGATAAGAAAGTATTGATGGTAGCAACGGTTGATTCGTCTATCCTCACTCTTGATGGTGATTCAGGGGACACTTTAAGTGGTAGCTTCGTCCATCCCAAGAAACCTTCTAAAGGCTTGTTTATGCAAATTTTAGGTAACAGAACTTGCCTCGTTTGTTCTTCTCATTCTATTGGGATCAGGATTTCATGCTATCTGCAACATTTTGTACGCTCGGGTTGTCCCATAATTCTGGTCTCAGTGCCTTGTTAGACTTGAAATGAGACTTGATTTTAGAGCTTATTTACAGATGGGCAGCAAAGACAAGGTTTACAGAAAAACTTGCCAAATGAGCTAGACTCGGGAAAAGGAGTTTCTGTAGGTGGCATTCCGAAACAACCGTTAGTGTTGCTTTGTTCGGAGAAAGCTGCCTATTTGTACTCCTTGACGCATGCAGTTCAGGGAACAAAGAAAGTTTGTTACAAAAAGAAGTTTAGTTCCTCTTGTTGCTGGGCAGCAACATTTGGCAGTCCCTCCTGTTCAGGGTTGGCACTCCTTTTTGCATGTGGAAGGATTGAAATAAGGTGAAATGGATTTAAGGCTTCTGTATCTTCTGATATAGTGGAAGCTAGGCTCTTGAGTTCTACTTTTTGCATATTAGTGTCTTGGCCACCATTTACAGTCATTAATCGCTATTGCTATGAAAATATCCAAGGAGTTTATCTGTTCAAAAATAACTGCATGATTCATTTGTCACGGTGTTTCTAATTCTTTGGATGCAGTTACATTTTGCTTTGTACAATGTCTGAATATAAATCATCTGCATATATCTTGGAACAATTTTCAGCTGAATATGCATGCTCCTGTGCTTTCAAGTATCTGTAGTATGTGGAAGCTTTTCAATGCTGCATGTATTCAGTTTGTCCAGAGACCCTACATACTCGCATTGGCTTGGCAGAAGTTTGTGCTTAAGCAAGTAAACTATTTGCATTTTGATGATTCTTTCTTCATAATTGCCGCATGCCTTTTCTGTGGTTTGTATCTTGAGATAGCTTATACTCTGTATTCAAGTTTGAATTTCGTATAGCGAAGTAATGATTGGTGTATAATCTCGTTACTGCTGTGATATTCTAGGTCACTGCCTGAATTGCATCTTGTGAAAGAAACTATAATTAGGAGCTTCATCTACACTTCTGAAACTTCCATATGCTGTTCTTCCGAAGGAGAACTGATTATGGTATGCCGCTTGGTGCATTTTTCCTTGATAGTCCAATTCAGGAAGCTTCTTACGCATCATTTCTATACTTAAAACATGCAGGTCAGGGATGATCAGGAAATATACATCATTTCGTTGATGCCTCGAAAAGAAAGCTTCAGGTAGTCTACTTCCCTTCTTACTTTTTATGTATGCCAACAGTTTTCCCTTAATGAGGATGTTTCGTTTGGAGAACAGTATGAGTTAAGAATTAGGATAACCAGAAATATGAGTGGCCTCTGACTGTTACCTTAGCTTTAATTTGTGGCCTTATTCTTTAAATGATTAGTGTACGTGTTTCGCTTTTGTGTTAACTTTGTGCTTTAAGATTATGATTGAGACAATGAGTAGATGGTCACCTACTCATATTTCCATAGGCGACTAGACTCCTTTTCCCAAGTCTACGACACGAACCTGATGGATTTTCCAGAAGGCATTGTTTCTTCCAACCCCGGTCAGAAAGAAAAGAAAAATTTTGTAAGCCCCGCTGACTTGTCCTGTTTACTCTTTTGTTAAGTTATGTAGTATCAATAATGTTATTGATAAGAGACATTTGTGGGTTGTGACAGGGCATATTTGGCTCTGTGATTGAAGATTTGAGAGGAAATCACACCAGGCACGGTGAAGATGTTGCATTGAGTTATGAGGACTTATCTGTCATCTTTTCAAACTCTAATTATCCCGCTGATGTTGATAATACAAACGATTTGCCTTCTGCAGATGCTGAGTTGGATATAGGTAATGTAATGTCGCTTTTTATGATGCGTCTTAAAGGTTGTAGCATTTTTTCATTCATTTCAATAATTTTGAGACTGATTATGTTCTTGAAAGTAGCAAGGCTTACTCTATCAAAAAGATATGTCCAGGCATAATATCAAATTGTGAGTACCTCATTGTACTTCCTCTTATGTCATAGATGACATCGAGCTTGAAGATTCAGAAGACAAACCAATGGGGCATAAGCATACTATTATGGGAGCTTTGAAAAATCAGAAACTTGCAAGCAGATTTCTTTCTTTCAAGGGTCAGTAGTCACTACAACATCGCAGATGCTGCTTTAACTGGAGTACAGTATTTTATTACTCCGGCCCTTCCCACAGGATGGGATCCATTGCCCTTCTATTCTGTCTCTCATATCTCTCATTATCATTCAATTGTCAGGCAAATCCAAGCAAACAAAGAGTGAAACTGAGAAGACCCCACAGGCAATGGAGCCACCTAAAATAGACAATGAACCCACAGTGGACGAAATCAAGAGGAAATATGGATACAGTGCACCTAGTGTGAGACTACAGTATTCTCTCTTGGATTTTTACAATGACGTATTTGTGCATAATCGATTCGTCAAAGAATGATGTGTAAGTTTGATGTCTGTGATCATTGTCACAGGAATCTAATATTGCTGAGATGGCAAAAAACAAGCTGAATGAGAACTTGAGGAAGCTTCAGGTAA
>LIEC01006013.1:0-54476 GCA_001925005.1 Drosera capensis
GGGGGGGGAGGGGGGATCAGTATCATGGCATTTTTCTTTGCAACGCCCGAGAAATTGGATGTTGCTGTAGGATATGTCAAGTATTCCAAGTATATTAGTCTTAGGTAGAGATGAGACTGTAAGATGATGATATATGATATTAATAAAATTTCACATTTTGATGGTTGATCTACTATGAATAATAGTCAATTATAAGATCTTATATACTTTGACAAAACTATAGTTATAATTCAAAGAACCTTAAGATTCATGGAGATGCTCTTATAGATGAGAGTATGGAAGAGAATATATTAAAAATAAAGTGTTATGGGATCCAGTGACATTAAGGAAAAGTGTTCTGGGAGTAACACTGAAAGTAAGAAATAAGAGCTGTATACTCACTCTTTTTGTGCTTGAACCTCTCGAGTGTTCTACTTTGGAAATATGTTACATGTGTAGTCTTTGGTTGCGTACTTTTGTATGGTTCATTTGTTACTTGCTGGTGTTGATGCATGATAATTTGTAACTGTTTTCTAAATCAATGAAAACCTCTTTGGCAGTTAGATAGTCGTTCATGGAATTTTGTGTGGCCTTACATAGACAAGTTATGGTCTATGTTCACTGTGATGTGGCTGGATGGTTGTTGGTTGGTTGAGGTTGAAACTAAACCCAGACGAAGGATTGATAAAATTGACCAATCTACTATATTTGTGATGAAACTATGCTAGGTCTTGGCATATCATTGCACAAAGAGAACATGCGATGACCGTTTTTTATACTTCTGATCGTCGAGACCTAAAGACTTTGGTCGGACTTCCCGATCTTTGAGATGCTTTCGTTTGCATATGGATAGTATATCATTTTATTAGTAACATAAGAAAAGAACACCTTCCTCTTACCAAAGCAGTACCAATTAATTTAGACAAGGGGGTAAAATAGAATTCGGAATTGGAAATTATAAAGGGTACTTGAGAAACTATGAACTGAATTAAATGTGGCCTTGAGCTTGAGGTTTATATATAAATCATTCTAGATGTTATGTTTTTGCAAGGATAAGGTTGTCAAGTTTAATGTGCATGAGGAATTTGGGCTTGAAGATTATAGCAACATATGAGATTGTATTGTTTAGTTTAATCATGCGTGCAAATAAAGATTATGCAAGAATTTGGATAACCAATGGTTACAAGTAGCTGATTCATGCATAATCAAGAGTGAGAATAAGATGATTTGTTATAAAATCTTGATGTTGGAAGTTAAACTGAACTATAATGATTTTGAAGGTAAGCAAGGTTATGCTTGTGTAAATTAATGGAGTTTCAAGTGACAAGTACTATTTGGTAGGTTTGTTATGATGTTTGTCGTAGAAACTATCCGTTCTGTACAAACCTTGTGCTCCAAATTCAAGAAATGATATGTAAACTAATGCTCTGCATTAGATGTTATGGTGTAAATATTTGAAAGATTTGTGAAGGTGCTAAGGTGTACTGAACTATACCAGACAATGAAAGGCATCCAATGAGGGAAGCTTTTTTTTCTTATCATTGTCACTTAGGTGTAAATAAGCTTTATGTTTAATCTGGATGATAAGCCAAAATCGGAGTTTTATAGAGTTTTGCATGATATACTCATCACAGGAAGTTGATTATTATCTGGTTCAAGATTTCTTTTTGATATCAGATAAAACAATGGTAAGCTCGAATCCAAGAATAGAAATGTGAAAAACAAAATAATTAGATGTGCACTTATATAGGTTGCATCAATATTCTGGAGAACGCTTTGTGAAGCTTTGGGTTTATAGATGCAATGTACGCAATATTTATAATCTAATAGTAACTGAGAAACTGTGAGATGAAAAAATGAACAACTTCTATTAGAGTACGCTGCTACTATCTGATAAATAATGACCATGAGAGGTTTATTGGGATCTAAGTGATTTCGAGAGATGAGACAAATATCGAGTACGAAATTTTTATAAGGAGGGGATAATTTAATATCCCAAAATTTTATGATAATTTATTATCTCATTAAATAGAAAAATAGTATATTGATGAAAGTCATAATTTTTTCAACGGGGATATTAAATTGGTTTGTCAAAACTATGACGAAAATATGATAAATACGGATAAAATTAAACCCTTACACACAAAAATACAGGACTATAATCACCCACTTTTTACTTTTCCTAATTCTCCTACTTCTTCCCGCCTTTTTACTTTGGCTACCACTTCCTCCACTTCTCACCATTCACATCTTATGCACGCATCACATCTTCCTCACCACTTCTTCTAATCATTTCACCCTTAAACCTCTCCTCTCTTCTCCTTCACACTTGTATTAGTAGAAGATCGAGACATCGCTGTTAGAAATCACTAGAGGAGAGGTGTAGCCTCCATCAACCGTTGAAGCTCGTTGCCATCATTGGTTTAGGTGAGAGGAGGCGAGTTTCTTGAAGATTAGAAATTTGTGAAAAATCATGAACTCCTGGATAAATTTGGAGTTTAATATATGTTGAAGCCTCAAATGTCTAATTTCTAATGGAGTTGGTAAATCATGATTGGGAGTCGTGAATATTAAGATATAAATCAAAACATGCAGAAATATCAACCTATAAAAAATTTGTTACAAGGATGATTTTGTGGTTTGATCTGGAATTATGTTGTAGGAGTTATAAGACAAGCCTTATATCACTGGAAAAGTATAAAAGTTTATTTTTTTAAAATATTTTTAAAATTAGGATTTGGAGTTGTGTGTAAAGAGATATGAGTTGATTAGTGAATAAAGTTCAATTGTTTGATTTAGCCAAAAAATAAAAATACTTAAACGAATAAACTACTATTATTTGTAAGGATTTATGATGGAAACTTTGAGTCACTATAAAGACACTGGATTCTAGTTTATGTAGAATTTTTACGGATTCATTTTTGAAGTTGTATGTAAAAAGTTATACATTTAAACACGTTGAAAGGTCATGTTGAAGTGAATCAGAGACGTTTGTTCCAAAGGTCAGGATGCTCATTCTGAAGATCGGGATATTTGTTCCAGAGATTGAGACACTCATCCCAGAGGCTAGAACACTCATTATAGAGATCGAGATGTCGTCCCAAGAATCTTCTAGATCAGGAATGATCGTTTTGACCTTGAAACAACTTTAAATATTCACAAACACTTCAAATGATGATGAATACATGACATCATCACCATCGATGTCAAAATAAGTATCAAAGAGTTGTGCAAAGCTCGATATCACTTCATAATATTAATATGATAGTTTTTCATGAAACATGAATAAATGTGCTCAATTCCATAACGTGATCCCTCAATCACAATGGAATGTACTAATATACGAATCCTAATCTAATATAGGACTTAGAAACATCGCATGCACATACCTAAATTCGAGAACGTTCATGCACAATTGGAGGGTTTTTATAAGATGTAACATTTAGATTTATTGTGTGTGGAAATGCATATAATTATACCGTGAGTATAATAATATATATTGGAATCTTTGGACTTACTCATTAAATGTGATCGATATAAAATAGTGACTGCAACTACTGATTGTAATGTGTTAAATACTGAGTGTGTGGAGCGTTGTTGCATGTTATATGCTATGAACTGTGAGAACTGTCTGATGCTAAAAATTGAATAAATTGAATTCCATATATATGTGAATGCCTATCTGGATACTAATGTGTTGGTTGTGAGACTTCGATGGTGTAGTTACAATGTGACTAGGCATGTTGAGTTATGAGTGGGACTGATAAGGGGTGAATACTTGTGAGTATTCACCTTGCATGCATGCATCGATCTTGTGAGGTCGTTTGGTTTCCTCGGATACTCAGTGCAGGAGACCCAAGGATTTAGATAGGGCTTGGCCTCCCTACTGGATGACTAGTGCAATAAACATAAAAATAAAGAGCTTGGCCTAGGTCACAAAAGTTTACACTATGAGTTTAGTATGCTCCCAATAACATATTTGAGACATTCACGAGATACAACGTGCATGAACGCATAGATGGCTGAAGTTGGAGAGGGAGAAGTATTTTTGGTATGGTGGTGTTGTTTGGTTAGATACTTTTGTTTGTGAATCTGTGCTATCCGAGTAATGTGCTTATTCTATTATGCTAGAGTAGATTATCTATGCATTTAATCTACTCTGTTTGACTATTGTGTTGACTCAAGAGTACTGGAATATATGATATAAGTAATCGAGACGTTATTGAGCTCCTATAGCTCATGATAATTTTTCTTGTTTCCTTCTTCTTTCTTCCTCTTACAGAAGCAAGGGATTCTTGTGAGACATGATAAACATCAAGGATGCATGCTCATAACACAAACCTAGAGAAGTATTAAGCTGATATTGTATTTTGGGATTAGTGTGAGGTAATCAAAGAGGCTCTAAATCATAAGATTGAACTGTTATGAGGAAAGATGAATGGCTTCTAATGATGTTGGTTCTATTTTGATTCTTATATCTAAGTCAGGATGTGATGAGTATGTGTGGCTCGGGCTATGGCCCCCACCAATAGTAATACCACATGGATTCCTTTGACAAGGTTAGGAAAGTCAGGGCATTACATTTATGGATCATACTTGTAGTAAACATTCGAGTTTTGACAAATCATCTTGTTTAGATCTAATTTGTCAAAAAACTAAAACCTTACCATAATTTGCATCATGAATTTTGATCCCTACGCTTAAAGTGTCGACCTTTATTTCTAGAGGTATTGACTCAGGCGTAAGCTACTCCCCTCTTACCCATGAGGTCAGGGGTTCCATAGCTGAGAGCATCTGAAAATAAACTCCCTATATAAAAATAGGGATAAGGTTACGTATATCACCTCGTCTTTCAGGGTGCCCTCCCCGCACCCCACTCTTGGGAGTATTATGTGGGTATATTTCTTTCTTCTTCTTCTTTTTTTCTTATTTCAATCTCACTACAACGAAAAAAATAAAAATGCCATTGAAGGAAGACTTGTGGAATATTTTAGACTTCCAACAAAGCCCCAATTTAATCCTAAGCTGAAGGTAATTGAAATTTATTGCGTGCCGCTTTCTATTGGAGAAGTTAATAATCCTAAAATAACTTGTGATGCGATAGACATAGATGAATGCCATATGTTAATGTGTATAAGATCTCTCTCACTTGTATAGAACATGATGAACAGAAGAGTCAAGAATTTGTCCAAGTACTTTGAAGATCCTTTGAGTGCAATAAAGTAAAAGTATACAGTAGAGTTGACGTACAACAAAGACCGAAGTGCAGTCGAAGACTGAGTTGTAGAAAAACTTGAAGTGTAGGAGACGTGGGATACATCAGAGTTGGAATGTGCAGCCACGAATGCTTATAGTCATGGTCCAATTGGTGATCCTTGATTTGAAATATGGTACAAGGAACAAGACAGTGCAAAGGATCCCCTAACAACATCAAAATTGTTTTCTACAGAGGATAAAAAGACAACTGTCACACCAATGTACCAATCAGAGGTTTCAGATTCCTTTGTCTATAAAAGAGGACCCATTTTTGGCAGAAAAGATTAATGATTGCATTCAGAGTGATCATAATTTGAGAAGATAAATAATTTGCTTATAGTGTGCAACCACTAATTGAGCTAATTTGTTGATTGAATATTGAATTTCACTAGTCTGCACTAAAGAACTCTTCTATAGTAAAGTCGAGGTTGATCTTGAACAAGAGTCTCTGAGTGATTTTTATAGAATATTGGTGTATTTATAAGGTTTTGTAAGCCTCAAATTATTAAATCGTTATACCTCCCTGGGTTTACTATATTGATCACCAAGGAAATGCTCGACTAAATCTTATTAATCAGTTTGAAAAAATTGTCTGAACATGCCAAAGCTCTATTTTTTTTTTTTACTTTCCCACATCTTAGATATGATTAGATATGATAAAACACATAGGTGCACTCATACACTAGACATTTCACAAGGATGATTAAAGCCTCTGGATGAAGGAGATTGAGGAGCAATCCAAGCGAAGTGTTGGGACATATCAAGCATATGGAAGCATTTGGAGCTACAATGAGTTTCAATGTTAATCAAATGTGTAGTCCAAAGGTAAAGGTATGGAATTCCAGTATTCATTAAGTGTTTAGGAGCACTAAAATCCAATTGTAAGATCCACATGTATAACCTAGAGAGGGGAGGTGGGGGGGGAGGGGTGAATAGGTTGTTTTAAAATTTTTCACTGAGGTGTGGGAGCAGCGGAATGATGAATTTCAATACAGTGATGTTCTTTGCAGACTATTGAGATGGTATGGAGCATAGACTTAAACATTGAGAGTTTGTCTCTGTTTGATGTTAAAATCGAATTCTAATAGTTCTAATAACTCAAAATAATGAAAAGAAAATAGAGAACACATGATTTATACTGGTTTATATACTCGTTATCAACTGATAATCGAAACCTTAGTCCAGTCTTCCTTTGGTAACCAATTTAGTCAATACAAGAGGTGAGTTCACTATCTTCTTGTTTTTTGGCTTACAATACAACCCCTTCATACGCTAGCTAACTTCTCAAAGGCAAAGAACCTAGATCCTTTGCATAGATCCTTCAGTGGACTCTGTTGTAGCTTATGCTCTTCATTGTAGACTGGTGAACCCTCTTCTTCCTGTACTTCTTCAACTCAGCTCATTTGAATAATTTTGAATTCAGATTGGTTTTGCACACTAGTAAGTTCAATCGTTTCTTCAATAGCACTGCCCTTTGAGCTCTTTGATCCCCTTTTATAGGCTGAGGGAATGAGTCCATGACTGTGTACTTGATTTGATGGTGACAGGTTGTCACATGTGATCTTTCACTGGTGTTGACAGCTCACTTTTTCTGATCCTTGTACTGTCACTCTGAACCTCAAATCCTCGATGTGATTAATCCTCAGACTTCGTCCCCAACCAAAGCAATCATCTCTACTGCACTCCACTCTGCTGTAACTCAATCTACACTTAGTATCGTTGAGACCTCGTCTGTACGTAGTCACTACTAAAACCTTGTCTGCACCCAAATCTAATGCAATCCATGTCTTACAAGATTAATCCTATTTCCTGAAGCATTTGGAGGTCTTTTGTTAACTATGTATGTCTTACCTACTTAATCGAAATACTCTGTAGTAGTCTGTATCTGGTGGCCTATAATGCTCTCCATCTGTGGTCATATACTCTCCAGCATCTGACCTAGACTATAGATACCTAACTAATTTTCAGCCTAAGTACACTAACAACATCATGGCTATACAACTGGAGGGATTGCACTTTTGTTCATCAATTTCTATACAACTGGAGGGATTGCACTTTCCTATAAAAAAAAAGGTTTAAAAAAAAAAGGTTTTGAAACATTTTCAGTGATTTTCAATGGGACGAGTCTCACAAACTCTTAAGATATGTTTTGATTCCTTCTAATTTAGTGAAAATCATACGATCAAATAATTGCCGAGTTAACATACCTTCTTAAATGCTTTTTAGAAAACAAATCTACACAATCTTCTACATTGAACGACTATATATTGAAAGCTCTACTAATTATGAGACCTAGGTAAGTATTGAGTAAGCTTTTAAGAGTGAATTAAACAAAGCTATGGACGCATAAACCGAATTACAACCAAGAGAATTTGGAGGTCGAAGCTTTCTAGTGTCTTTATCTTGATTGCTATACTTTGAGGTTTGGAAGTGTTGAATCAGATCCTAAGAAATTGATTATAAAGAAAAAAAATCTTATAAAGAGAACAAGGTCGTGACTCAAGGACAGAATGGTAAAGGATAACAAGGTAGCAGAGTGCAGATGGTCAACGTTAATTAGGTTTAGTCATTTTGAATTCCATCTATGAGAGTCAGGTAAGGCACCAAGGTGAAGACAAGACTCCACAAATCAGCAAATCTGGTGAACAAAGCTAAGTTTTTATTTAAAGGAAGCTAAGGCAGCAGAGCTCAGTACAGGACAAAGGCGAATATGTCACTGTGACAGTTTTCACAAGCTATTTGATTCTCAGGTCATTTTCAGGAGCGTTGGAAGTTGGCATTGGACTCTTCCCAATCAAAATCGACGACTGTGATTATTTGAAAGGACAAAAGAGACACCGACTAGTAGAAATAGTGTTGTGTACAAATGGATGAAGTGCAGCAATGTTGTAGCTAGTTTTGAATTCTAAAAGAGTAACTATTGACTATGTTGAAAGAAATCTCTCTTGCTGAACAAGTGTTGCATCCAATGTAAATACAGAGGCTCACGTCTACTAGTAGGGAGTCCAAAGACTAAAGGCTAACTAATAGGTGTAAATTAAGTGAGGCTTAGTAAGCTGCCCATGAGAGGTGTTCATTAGAAGACTACACCTCTTATATGTACTCTCTAAGCTAATTAAGTGTCAACCAAATACCCAACACATAGTGGAATACCTCTTCATTGATAACACTGATCTCTGAGGGAAGAGTGGATGCATACTTTAGAGTTCATTTGAATTCTATCGTGAGAACCATTATAAACCTGGTGTCTTTTATCTTTCTTACATATTTACTATTCTCATGGCATAGTCAATTCTAATTGAACTTGAGAACGATTATTTTAAGAAACTGATGAAGAAGCAACCATTGAATTCTGAAACTCAAAATCCAAGAGATAGCAAAGAAGTTTATTTCACTCAACATAAAACTATTCAACCACCCTCTTCTATGTTTATTTTCTCCATTTAGGCCCTACAATTGATGTTCGAGCCTGTCTCTTTAGGGTTTACAGCTTTGAAGAGAAAAAGATAAATCTTTTGCTTGATTACTTCTCTAAAAGAAGTTACTAACTAGTTTGTGAGAATGTCTCAGCTTGGCACGCATGTTAGTCTTCCCTTATGTACTGCCAATAAATTTAGTCACTTGAAAAAGAGAATAAGGATGCACATGGATGCTATTAATTGAAGAATCTTCTGAACCATTATCTAGGGACCCTTCATTCCCATGGCAGCAGATCCAGGTGATCACAGAAAGCTTGTACCAAAGGATGAGAAAGAGTACATTGAAAATAGCTGGGAACTGTCTCCTTCTACAACAAGGTGATGAACATACTATATCAATCTCATGAGCCAAAATTGCTTGAGCAGTCCTACATTGCAAGACAGTACAAGAAGTGTGGAATGCTCTAATCGTCAGGATGGAGGGAACCACTAAAATAAGAGAAAATATGGAGAATTTGCTGATTCAACAATATGATAGAATCCAGATGAGAGAAGGCAAAAGTCTCACAGATTTCTATAAGCGCTTCAATGTACAGATCAACGAACTCAATGACCTGAATTCATTAGGCGCCTTACCTTTGAATGGGATGCTAAAACAACAAAAATCAGAGAGTCAAGAAATCTAAGTACCACCACTTTACCTACACTTTTTAGAGTCATATACACCTACTAGCTGGAAATTTTTCAAAGAAAAGAAGAAGTAGTTGAAAAGAAAAAGAATCTTAGACTAAAATCTATATAACCTAGAAAGAGGGAAACTACAGCAAAGTCCAGCACCACTAAATCAGAAGAGGAACACTCAAAGAAGGATGTAGCTCTATTGGCTAGAAAATTCAAAAGATTCCTACAAAACAAGAAAAGAAGAAGTTTCAATAAAGAACAATAGTCAAAAGACAAAGAAAAGGAGCAAGAATGAACTTGTCTCAATTGTGAAAAACAAGGACACTTTGCTGCAGATTGCAGGAAACCTCCAAAAGATCAATACAGAAAAAGGAAAAGATAAGAGAAGAGGGGTTGTAAAAAGCATTAGGAGTAAAAACATGGAGGAATCAGAATAGGAAACAGAAACGACATCTACAATTGAGTCATAGATTTTTGCCTAATGGCATGGAACTAGGATGCAAGGGACGCAAGGGAGATGAATGACATGGTATTTGACTTTCACAACCCCGAACTCTCTATAGATGATCTTAGAGAGGCTATTACAGAGATCTCTACTCACTATATTCATCAGAACGGAATGTTTAGAAACCTTTCAGAAGAATAGGAGGATGCAAGCACAATCACTATGCTGACAAGATCACTGAACAAGAAGAGACTATTGTAGACTTTGCCAGTATTCTAGACAAAAACATCGTTCTAGTCCAAGGGAACCAAGCTCTCAAGGACAAAGTGAACACCTTGGAAAAGGAAAAATCTTTACGTGAATCCAAGATAGACACTAGGAATGAGAGGTCCAAGGATAAAAAAACAGTCTCAATTTACAGTAGCAAAAGGGAGGAGAGCTGGACTTGGATACAGCTCATCTGATGAGCATTGAAAACTCACCAGAAAAATAAAAAGAAGAGAGGTAAAAAAAAAGGAATAAACCTCTACCTGCTAAGGACAGAACAACTATCAGTAGGTAGTATAACACAACTTTTCACTCCACCAATGCCCATCTCTGACAACAGAGAAAAGGCAATGAGACAACAGAGTTCACACGCTACTATTAACAGAAGAGAATATCGAAGACCAACATATTACATAGACTACCTAGGCGTTTCACCATGGAATCCATACTGAATGCCCTATCACACCATGATGAGTGTGAGAACACTCATCATTTTCTGCTTCAAAATCATTTGTTTATGTTCGTTTTTATCATTATTTAATATTCTTTTGGCTTCTTTTGTTACTTTGAACATCGATAATTCATAATCTCTAGTTTTTATTGCAACAATGAAGAATTGTAAGTGTTTTTTGAAGATGAGTTGAATATGAGAAATTTGAGGCTATTTTCTGAAATTTCCTATTGATTTCCAAGTTTTTGGTACATCTTTTCACTTCATTAGGAGATAAAAATAGAAGTTGGCATACTTGGAAGTAGGCGTAGGCCGTTCACACAAGGCACAAGTTGTGTGCGTTCAGTTTTCAAAGTTCCCTGCGCACGGGCAAGTGTTACGAAATATGTACGTCAAAAAAATATGTAACCCAAAAAAATCAGAAGGGAGTTTGAAAAATATGAGGTTTCATCAATTTATGAAGGTTATTTTAGAGAGTTAGAGACATCGCTTCAATTTGAGACGATGGTTTCTACGGATCACAACAAGGTCCATGCCACGCAATTCCATCCGTAAAAAAGATCATTGTCCTTTCTTTGTTTAGACCAATTTTCATTGGTCTAGGGTTTTTCAATCTCTTAACTCTTGTTAGTTGTAATTATGAACATCTATCATAATAGAATATGAAATGAAAATCTTCGGTCAATGATTAAAATCAATGCTAAGTGAAGACCATACACTTTGTCAAGCTTGATTAAAGCTCAAGAAAAGTCTCAATTAACCCACATTTTATTAAGCGTTCAAGAATGTCTTTTTTTCAGCTATGATTTCCTATCCTTGGCCAAACGACTAGGACAAGGTGGATTTGAATTGTTTTCATTTTCTTGAATTGGTGTCGAGATTTCTGGATTGTTTGAATCATTTTCAATTTTGTTGGAATCATTGGTTGGATTGATTTCTAGTATAGGTTCAACTTGCTTTGCTTTTTCTCTTTCCACTCTTTTCCACTTCATAACATGATTGCATTAGCGTCAACATCAAAATTAAGAGGTTGTGTAGAGAGTTGATTAGACATTTGAGATTTTTTGTTGTTCACTTCCTGAAATAGTTGGCTCACTTGAGTTTCAAAGTTTGTAATACTTGAGCGAACTTCTTCTTAGAAGCTTGCTGAGCTTTTGCACATTATTTTAACTAATTCCTCCAAAGATGGTTCATTATCCTTTTGAGGAATTTGACTTTGATATCTTTTTTGACCTCATTCTTGTAGATACTGAGATTTCGATTATTAGTTCTCCACTTGAAGTTTTGATGATTGGAGTACCCTTCATTGTAAGTTACATTTTGTGAATTTTCTTGTCTAGGAGGACCAGGAAAAATTCCTAATGCATTACCCGGTTCATAATCAGTACGGGTAGGACACATATGATTTGCATGATCTTGAACAGAACATATTCCACATGATTCAATGTGTGGAATATTATTGCTATTTTGAAAAACCATTATAAACAATTCTATTTAGCGGTCAAGCTTTTGATGAGCTAAATTTGATAAAGTTAACACTTCACGAATATCGTGAGAGAAATTATCATCACGATTGAAATCTTGGGAATTAGCAAGCATCTTTTCTAGATTTTGTCTGCTAATTGTGGTTTATCGTGAAGATCATCTCCACAAGCTACATTGACTAACCCTCGTTCTAAAGGAGATAGACCTTGATAAAAATAACGTATCAGAAGATTTTCAAGGAATTGGAGTTTGGGACAGCTTGAGATGAGACGTTTGAAATGTTCCAAATATTCATTCAATAATTCTTTCTTTTAGTGTTTTATGAAACAAATTTGCTTTTGAATTGTTGTAATTTTTTATGTTAGAAAATATTTATCAAGAAACAAAGACTGAATTTGTCCCCATGTATTAATTGTTCCTTTTGGTAAGTTATAATGCTAATTTTTTGCATCTTCTTGACACACTAAATGGAAAAGCTCTAAGGTTGAACACTTCATCTGTTACCCCCTCTGGTCTCATGTTAGCACAATCCACCCTAAATTCATTCAGATTCCTATGAGGATCTTCATCACGCGAACCATGAAAAGTTAGGACTTTTTGCAAGAAACCAAAATTGAGTTTAGAATTTTGGTACACATCAAGAAAAACTATACACAAAGGAGGTTCATTACTATCGTCATATTCTGGTAATTATCTAAGTGTGTGATTATCAATTTAAGTATTAGGAATTTCATTTTAATCATTCAAAACATTTGCCTTATTTAAAGTTGGAAAGATTTCACCCATATGACGATTAAGAATTTTTTGCTGAAGATGACACCTCACCTCGTTCTATTTATTGTCTAGATGCTCAAATGAATTTCCTTCAAGCTTGCTTCACAATCCCGTACGAGATAATAAGCTCCTAATAAATAAAACAACACATAAGATGTAAGGTCCAAGTTTCAACTTAGAGCAAGGGGTGAATAGGTTTTTTCAAAAATTTATTCAAACTTTTGATGCGGAATTCTAGCTCTTTACAGACCACTATTTTATGTAGACTACTTAGGTAGTCTGTGGATGACACTTGGTGATCTGAAGTAGAGAGTTCAAACTCTTTGATTTTTTATCTCTGTTTGGCTGTGATGATTTGTTTTTAATAGTTCTAAATATCAATACAGTAAAGACAAGTAATAGACATAGTGTTTATACTGTTTCAGAAACTCTATATCAAATGATGATCGAGAGCTTAGTCCAGTGTTCCTTTGGTGACCAGTGTAGGCAAGCCAAGAGGTGAGTATCACTATCTTCTTGTTTGAGCTTACAAGAAACTACTTTTTACAAGTTCCCTAACTCGTACAAAAGATAAAGAACCTAGATCCTTTGCGCAGATCCAAACTCTGGACTCTGCTGTAAGATTTGTTCTTCTGCAAACTAGTGACATCCTCTTCACTGTATCTTCACGATTTACCTTTCTTGAGTAATCTTTGAATCTGTGATTGCTTTGCACTTGTTCCCATTCAATCCTTGTTCAACAGCCTTACTATAATAAACCTCAACGGTTTCGTTTTAAAGCTCAAGGAACGAAATGATATACAACGCACTGTTCCTGGAATGAAACTTTGCCACTTGTGTCCCCCACCATCTCGTTTCTGATGCTAGCAGTCTACTATCTCCATAATTTGCTACTTTAACTCAAATCTCCGCTTGACTCACTCCAGACCTTTGACCCCACTATCAGCAACCATCCTCTACTGTACCTTAGTCTACATACTGTATTGTGAGACCTCGTCTGCACCCGTCCCAGTTGCAACCTCGTCTGTACCTATATCTGCTGCACATTGATGCATTCTGTGGTTGTCCTCGTTTGTAAGCTCAGTCCTTAGATCCTGGAGCCTTTGACGTTCTTTTGTTGCTCTTTAAGGCAATAGTTATTCATCCAAAGTCCTCTGTAGTAGTTTGCATCTGGTGGCTTGCACGATGCCCATACATCTACAGCGGTGAGCTCCCTGGCATCCAACCTAGACTATAACTACCTACTTGACTTCTGCCGAAAGAAACTAACTATATTATGACTAATACATCTCAGTTTTGTTACATAATTTTTATAAAAATAGATGGATTGCACATTCCTATCAGAAGATCTATAGAAGTTAACATAATTAACACCGTTCCCCGACAACGGTGTCAAAATTTAAAAGAACCCATCATAAGGTGCTACAAATTAAAATATTTACAATACCTCACATCATGAAATTATAATAAAAATATAGAGGTTACAAGTACGAGTCGATCCCACAGAGAATGGTTTTTTCAGATTTTGTGAATTAATTTTTCAATCTATCAATTTTTTATAAAATTGGGGGAGGAGTGTTGTATTGATGAGTACAAAAATAATGGAAGTTAATATTCCTCTATTAGAGGTAATTAAACAAGTTCTTCGATATGCAAAATTTCTAAAGAAATTGTGCACTAATAGAAGGAAACTAAAAAAAAAAATAAGAAACTTAAACTTAGAGAGAATGTTTCAGTTCTACAGAAGAAACTTCCCTAAAAAAAAAAAGATTCAGGAATGTTCACAATTCAATGTGTCATTAGAATGTTGAAATAGCAGGATGTATGCTAGATTTAGGAGCATCGATCAACTAAAAGTAATAAGAGACTTACAGTTAGAGAGAATGTTTCAGTTGTTCTACAAAAGAAACTTTCCCCAAACAAAAAGATTCATGAATGTTCACAATTCCATGTGTCATTAGAATGTTGAAATAGCAGGATGTATGCTAGATTTGGGAGCATCGATCAATGTAATACCAATATAAGTCTATAACTCCCTAAATCTTGGACCATTAAAACCAACATGGGTTGTCATACAACTTGCTGATAGACGAGTAGCATATCCTGAAGGTCTTGTTGAGGATGTTCTTGTAAAGGTCAATGATTTGATTTTTCCAACAGATTTTTATGTGCTCAAGATAGAGGATCATGAATCCACAGAGTACAATCTTGAAAATCTGGAAGAAGAATTAAATCAATTTGAGAGAGAAATATATGTTTGTAATGAATATGAACATTGACCATACATTCAAGAGCTAACGGTTAATCATGAGAAAATGTTACCATCAATAGTCAACCCTCCCAAACTGGAATTGAAACAACTATCTCCACGCTAACTCTCGATGGAGAAGAACTGCCAGTAATAATTTCCAGTAAACTAACTCTCGATGAAGAAGAGAAGTTAGTTAATGTCCTTAAAGCAAATAATAGGGTAATAAGATAGATGATTGCTAATATCAAAGGGATAAACCCTTCCACCTATATGCATATAATCTATTTGTAAGAAAAGGCTAAAGGGAATCTCAACGACGTTTGAACCCTCCTATGATGTAAGTAGTGAAAAATGAGATTCTAAAGCTCTTAGATTCTGGAGTTATATACCCAATCACTGATTCTGAATGGGTAAGTCTAATTCATGTGGTTCCAAAGAAAACTAGAATGGCTATGATTGAAAATTCTGATGGTAAAATGATGGCAACTCGATTCCAAAATGAATGAGAGTGTAATGATTATAGGAAGTTCAATGCTTCTATAAGAAAAGAACACTTCCCATTACCATTCATAGATTAGATGCTGGAACGTTTGGTAGGCTGATCACATTATTGCTTTCTCGATGATTATTTTGGTTATAAATAAATCTACATTGCTGTAGAAGATCAAGATAAATCCTGGAGTGTGGAAGGAGGATCTGCGCCCACTGTGTCCGAGAGGCAATAGAGAGTTCGCTCTTCGGATAGAATTGGTTCATAAATGAGCCAATTCCATATACCCTCCCCTTCGACATTCCAGCAAACTTGATATAGGCCTGGGATATAGCACCTGTGAGTAGCTGTTGAAAGGCATCCATATCCATGGATTGATCAACTTGTGACTCAGAGATCTGGCTGAGTTCCTCATAAAATAAATCCTATATTTTTTGGCCTAAATGAGGAATCATCCTTTAAGATGTACCGATGGCGCGAACTTGACGACAACCTGAACTAAGAGTGGCTTTGGGTGTGAATTATGTTTTGGATCTAGCTCTGTTGAAGACCCAAGAGTTCTTAAGTCTAAAACATGAGGATTCTGCAACGAAATATGTCGCAATTTCAAAAAAAAAAATTTAACCTAATTTTGCGACGGAATTCAATCGCTACTTATGTTTTCTTTTAAAATAATTTGTAGATCAATATTTAATTAACTAAAATTATAATAATTGTGGCCGTCGCACAAAAAACAATTTTTTAAATTAATATATTAATATAAAGTGGCACGCTTTTTATTAAAATACGATTGTATCCGTCGCCAAACACAAATTTTACAAAAACAAAATTTGTTTTTTGCGACAGAATCCATCGTAAAAATCTTTTGTTTTTCCACAAAATGATTCTTTTCATAGTTACATATACCTTATTTTGATACGAACAAATAAAAATTTAAATCATATTGTGATGAAATCCGTCGGTTTTTTTTTAAATTTTAATTTTGAGTGAAAATTAGAGATTTCGAGTTCAAATTCTTGAAATTGTTTTTTATTTCGACGATGCGGTTGCAATATATATTCTAAAAAAGTATTTACTTCTAGTTTTTAATAAAATAAATTTAATGACATTTTGTGACAGAATCCGTTACTAATGTAATAAATCGAAGACGGATTTTTTCCCATCGTAAGTTTTATCCGTCGATAAATTCCTTTTTCTTGTAGTGTAATCTTCCTCGAGGGATGTGCATGAAGAATGAAGTCATGATAATGTCCATGATTATTCCAGGACCTAAAAGTCCAAAAGGAAATTTGGATGTTTACTTGCAGCCGTTGATCAAAGATTACAGTTGTGAAATGCGGATGAGCCTATATATGATGTTAACAAGAGCCAAACATTTCAGATGAGGGCAGCTTTGTTATGGACCATCAGCGATTTTCCCACAAATAGAATGTTATCTATATAGAACATGGCTGGAAGATTTGCATTTTCATATTGTATGGAGCATACAAAGTCTTTCATTTCGAAGAACGATTGAGAGCAGTCTTGATTCCTATCGGGTGTGTATCAAAGGGGATGGTGAAAAGGATTACTATAGGACATAAAGAAATTGTTGAGTTGCAGTATGTTGGCACCGAGCAATCGTATAAAATTTTTTATCAAATGTGATTGGTTCGACTTGGATCGGGGAACCAAGGTGCATTAGAGATATGGACTTATTGAGATTTGATAAAACAAAGTATCATGGAGGATATGGTCCATTTAAACTTGCAAATCAAGCTTTGCAAGTATGTTATCTTCAATATCCAAGTCTCACAAATGACAGAAAAAACTGGTATGATGTGATCAGGATGAAGCTGCCGGGGATTATTGATGCTCCTGATGAGATTGAGATTGCTTTCCAAGAAGATACAAGAGATTCTCGTGTCGGATTGTCTCCACTAGAACTTGATGACGATGATGAAGATGAAGATATAATAGAAGAGGAAAAGGATGATGAGGAAAATGAAGGAGATGAAGAAAAAGAGGATTCGGAAGAGGAAGGAGATCAAGAAGGCACAGAAGATGAGGATGATAGTGAAAATAACTAAAAAAATGTATGGATTATTAGAAGTTAAAATGATAATATATACAATACAAATATAAATTATTATACATGAGAACAACACATATTCATAATTATGCTAATTTTTCAAGATGTAATGATGTACCAAGCTTTTATGTTTTTTATTTATATTTTTGTAGATGCCACGCTAAGGCAATGGAAGTATTAGAGGGACATGCAGAGGTGATTCAGAGTCGGGCAGAGGTAATATTCTAGTTTATTTCGTGTATTGTTATTATACTTGTAGTTTATTTCCAAATGTCAGCGATTATATTTGTTTTTTTGATCTTCTTTGGATTATATTTGTGGCTTATTTCGTTTAAATGCAAGTAGTCAATTATAAAAAATTTATAGGTAGGAGACCAGGTGGCGATCACAGCACCTCACGATATAGACACATGCATGACATAGATGCTGAGGATTATTATTATGATAAGGATAAGTACGTTGCACCACTACCTACTCATTTATAATCTCCGCGTCCTTCTCTTTGTCCATCTCCACCACCATCTCATTCCTTCGGTAATGATCTTTGGTAAGTATTTTTTTTAGTTGATAATTCATTTCAATATATATTTTTATAGGTGTCTCTTATTTGTTAAATGTTTTGATTTCTTTATTTCCTTATTGTCTGATGAGTGTAAAAACACTCACATTGTATTTATGTTAAACTTTTTGTTTATTGTGTTTATGTTTTTTATTTTATGTTTTTAGTTTAGTATATGTTTTGGAGCTTGGAACTGTAGTTTTTGTGTTTTTATTGTAGATTTGACCATGAGAAGTGGCTTTTGGTGATCCGTGCAAAATGATGAGAAAGGCTTGAAGATGATCGAGATAAAGTGCGATGATTTGGTGATCCTTGAAGATGATTTTGATGATTTCTGGTGATGTTCATATGCATTAGATGATGACATTGATGTTCAAAGATGTTTGGAGCTGTTTTGGACCTAAATTGACACTTTGAGGCTATTTAGAGCATGGATGATCCATAAAAATTAAATAAAGCATAGATAATGATTCAAGGTCATTTTGGAGATGAAAATGATGTCATTTGAAGTATTTTATAACGTTGTATGGGTTACATAAGGTATATCATTGATCAAGACGGAGTTTTGAGCGAAAAAATGCTGTTTTCGCCCATTTCAGAGTTCATGACAGCGGTGACAGTGCTTATACTGAGTTTTGAAAGACCACGATGGTCATGCCTGTGTTGGATGTGGTCATGCCCGTGACAGATTTTATTTTACAAGTTTTTTTGACATTTTCATTAGATTTTCTCCCTTTTTATTAGGTGTATTAGTTTTTCTATAAATATCACATTTTGTATTCATTTTAGAGGAGATTTTTGACCGTCTTTGACGGTGGGACTCTTTGGATCAGATCACTTTTTAATCTTTAATACTTTTTTTCTTTTTTTTTTTGCCATTTTGGAGATTGGATCAAGGTGTTTACGCTTAGACGACTTCTGATTTGAGTTGTAACAATTGAAGATTGTCTATTTGTAACAAGTATCAAATTCTCTCTATTCTCTTTTAGTTTGATGATGATGTTTCCATGTTTGTGGATGATTGTAATGATTATCTTCGTTATGAGTGAGTAGATCTTTTATTAAAAAACTTAATAATGAAGTCTATGTGATGGGATTTTGAGATTATATATCTAAACTAACAAATCAGATTCGTTTTATATATGATTAATGCTAAAAGTTGGATCTTTATACTAGTTGATGCATGATTTCACCCAGAATGACTACCTAGATGACTTTATAAATTGATTATACCATGATTAGCTTTATGATTACATTTGACTCAGTCACTTAGATGTTATAAGTTGATCTAGTTATTGATACATTCTCTTTTGATCATATTAGTAGCAACTAATCAAGTTTTGATACATTCTCTTTTTGACATTACATGATTAGAACCCTTTGCATATGAATTGATAAAAAAACGTCTTTTTCTATTGATTCATGTTTGGTTACTTCCTTATTTAATTCAACCTTATTAGTTTGGCATATACATTCTCTTTTGGTTTGTTAGGTTAGTTTGGTTATGTTGATTATACATTTTCATTTGATAATCAACATTCTAGTGAACGTAATTTAAGAGACCCTTATATTACAATCAAGTCAATCATTAATGAATCCGAACTACAACAAACCAATGATTAATCCCTAAGCTAAGATGGAGTTATGAAAGTTTCCTACGTTTTGTTTCCAATAGTTTATAACCTAATTCAATTTCCATATCAATTTATATAGTTTAAGTTAGTTTAATTAAGATTTCATTCATTTAATCTACAAAATCCCCCAATCTTAGTTTTCATAATTTTAATAGTTCTTAAACATGACTAGAAAAACAATAAATAATATTATGACCGTCCCTGTGGGATCGACCCTTACATCCACTACTGTATTGATTTTTATATTTTTAGAGTAAAGTGAATGTATATAAATTCTAATTTGACGTGTAGGCCACACCAAGCATCATTGTCATTTTAGCTTTACTAATTACAATAGCGCATTCATGTACTGAGTGATTTCAGAGATACTATCTTGGTCCATGGACCTATTTCGGTGACGTTCCTGACTATGCACGGGAAAAGATGAGGTATTTTAAGGCATGTTAATTAAATCTTTTTTAAGTTTTTGTATACATATATACAACTTTTTTTTTTCTTGGTATATCAAGCATTCTAACACTTGAAAATTTGTTTCAGGATCTTTATCGGTGGAGGAGAGTCATTCGTGCTCTTGTGAGGAAAGGTTGGGTGGCAAAGATGAATGATCGCATCAAGGATGAAACATATATGTTGCAGAAAATGTACTCGAAGAACAAGAAGGTACCCTAGGGTTAGTGATATGGTTAAGGTTTAGATCAAAGCGAAGTAGGCCAGTGAAGCATGGAGGACAAAAGTAGAGCGCGCACAACAGAATAGGAGCAAAGGTATGGCGAAGCATACCCGGGGATCTCTCTTTGATGCATGTGTACAAACAAATTTGATTTTTTATTGTCCACTAACCTATCCATGAAATTGATGACAGACAAAGAAATTGAAGAGGCCCCAAACCAGATTCACCTTCATGTGAAGAAGACAAGGAGTTGGAGCTATGCGATGAGAGTGCACATTGATTAGTGGTATGTTTTAAATTGTCTCAATTCATAAGTTTTTCAAAAATAAGCTTTGAGATGAACTAATTTCATGTTAATATGTTTTTGATATAGACAAGATATGCAGAGCGGTAGAGAGAGTTCATAGAGGAGTTTCTGACGACTCAAGAGCCCGACACGCAGCTGACGCAAGAGCAGGAGAGTCATATCAACTCTCAGCGTATTTGGAAGCTGTTGGATGCAAGAAGGGGCGAGTGTAATGCATTGGATCAACCAACTCCCTCTACTACTTGAAGGATGCTCTTTCCTCGAGTAGTAAATCATTTTACTCTTCCACCTTGGATGCTAGGGTTACAACATTTAAGGCTCAGCTTGCGATTATGATGAAGATGATCATGGACTTGATGCAGTAGGTCCAATGCGGTAGAAATGCATTCGATCGTCCTCCTGATGATCCTCGGGATCCACCGTCACATCCGACCCCGGGGTAGCATATTCATGGTTTTTAGCTTATGTTTTATGTTGATGAAACTAGTTAATATGTGTTTGGATGAAAAACTTGTTCTATGTTTGGAGTTTGGGATATTTGGAGGATGGATGCGAGAGACGAGATTGGATATTTGGGATGATGTATTTTGGATGTATATGGGATTTTATGAGACAGGGAAATGTTATTTGGATGGTTTTTGTTTGGTGCAAATATTTTGTATAATAGGGCATAGACTAACCAGGTTTTCCTACAACCAGAAAACTAGCTTTTGCGACTGATTTGATCACATATTGGCAACTACTTAGTCGTTGAAACCTTCATTCCAGGAATAAGTTTTAGCGACTGAGTAGTCGCCAGTATGTGACTGACTAAGTTGCTAAATACCTTTACCTAGAAAATAGGTTCAGCGATTGATTTAGTCGCTCACCTGTTGTGACTACTTGGTCGCTAATATATTTTATGACTAAATTGAGTTGGGTAACAATATTGACGACTGAAAAATGTTGGCTATCCTATTTAGCGACCACTTAATTCAATAGCAAATCAATCACAATTAGCTGTTTGCTATCGATATCGACTGAATGTGGTGGTCACGTGATGTGTGCAGCCGCAGACACGTCAAATTAGAATTTTTATGCACTCACTTATATTTTAAAAAATTTTAAAATAATGCAATAGTAGAATTAAGGGTCATCCCCATAAGGACGGTCGCAATATTATTTATTCTTTTTTTCAGTCACTATAAAGAACTATTATAATTATAAAAATTATGGTGGGGGTTTGGTTTTTGACTAATGAAACTAATTAAATGACTAAAATTAAATTAAAATAATTTAAACTTTTGAAAGAAATGGATTGAGGTGTTTTCTTGTGTGATAAAAAGGTAAGGAGGTCGAATAATTACGTTTTACCTTTATAGGATCAATCACGGATGAATATCATATAGATTCGTTAATTAGATAGGTTTGATGATGATACCTTTGGGCACAAAGTATCATATTCGCTAGATTGTTAATTACCAATGAGTTTATATAATTAACCTAATCTATCTATCCTTAACATACCGATGAGCTCGTATATGCTAAAAATAAATAAATTGAATCAAAGTAAGAGAATAAACCAAACATTAATATTAGTAGTAATGAGCATAAACTATTATGTTTACATGCAATCAATCATAACGTCATGACTATGTGGTTACATCATGAATTGTTATTTTGCTACCAATATAATCGCTTAGCGCGATTAATAGCTTGGACATATCATCAATAGGTGATCAAGCTATTTGATTTTATAACATATAATGGATTAAAGCCAGATTTCATGCATCAATCTTAACATACGAAACTAGTTTTGGTGATGTATCTCATCTCATGATCCGTTTTAACTAGAATTTCATTTATCTATCCCTACTATATAATTACTCACTCATTATATCAATTATCATCTCATCCATCATCATTACACGCATAATCACAACTATAGCTGTAGTTAAACAAAGAAAGAAGGATAATACATATGAAGAAAGAAGATACGATGGCGAATTGAAGAGATCCAAAATATTACACAAAGATCTGGTCTCCAAAAGTTAGAAAAACTATAATCTAAATTAGGGGTTTAAGAGGACAAAGGAGGTCAAAAGGCATTGGAAAACAACCCTTATCTCCTCCAAAATGAAAAAATACACGGATATTTATAGAAAACCCAAAAACAATTCAAAATTTGAATCAAACAAACTAAATCTAGACATTTAACTTGTGTAACGACCGTTATGGGACATCTGTAATGGTAGTTACACTTCGTAGCTACTAAAATGTTTGAGTTTTATAACTGTAACGGTCGTTATAGGGAGTGTAATGGTCGTTACAGTCCAAGAAGTCACCAAAAACATCGTTTCTTCGCTCCGAACTCCATCCTGATCGATGTTATATCTTATGTACCTTTATATCATCATAGAACACTTCAAATGACATCATTTTCACCCTCAAAATGGCCTCAAATCATCATCTATGCATTGTTTAACTTTTATGGATCCTTCTTGCTCAAATAAGCGTCAAGCGCATCGGTTTAGCTCCAAAATAGCTTCAAACGTCTTTGAACATTAACACCATCATCCAATGCATGTGAGTATCACTGAAAATCATCGAAATCAACATAAAACATCGTCAAATCATCACGATCATCTTCGTTCTTTTTCGTCCATTTTTCACGAATTGCCAAAAGTTGCTCTTCTCGATCAAATCTTCAATGAAAACACGCAAATAACAGTATTCATATCCAAAAATATAAACTAAAATAAAAACATAAAATAAAGAATTCAAATATGATAAAACAATAGGTTTAACATAAATAAAATACGTGTGTTGACATACACATCATCACGAACGACCTGTTTTTTGTAATGTCTAGTTTTCATATTAAATCGTGTTTGATCGTCCCACAACATGTATTAGAATGAAGTATGTAACTCATCAAACCATTTATGTTTTACGATAAATTTACAAAAAAAAACTAGTTTTGCTCGTGATTACACGCGTGTCAAACCTTATATCGAATGTGTGCAAAGTTAAAATGACGCACAATAAGTGGGACGGAGGGAGTAATATTTATGACCATGGATAGAAGGGGTGTGAAAAGGACCCCATACATCACTATGAATAAGATCAAAAGGAAATACGTCGTTACGACTATTTGTCAAAGGAAGAGAGAGTCGGCAAGATTTTCCAAGCTAGCATGCATGATAGAGGCATCGTGAAGAGTTACTGCAAGGAAGACGGAGCTACGGGAGCATTTGATAAATTTTCGAGTGTGAGTGGCCGACCCAATTCTGCCAAAGGGATGAGAGATTGATGGTTGAAGTGGTAGTGTTGATCGGAGGAGGTTGCCAGTGAGCTCATAGAAACCAGGTTTATACGGCCGAAGAGAAGAAAATATGAGGAGCGAAACTCAGTAAAAACACCATTATCATTGGTAAAAAAACTGACTTAACGGATATTAACGATTTGGTGACAGTAGGCACATGTAACACATGAGATAATACTACGGAGCGGGCATAGGATTTAAGGCTTACCCGTACCATCGCCTGAAGGAATTTAAATAATTAACGTTATACTCATCGTATTGGGATAAGCTCTGCAGGTTGGGTGTTGCATGGTGTTTTGCCCCTGTGTCTGCATAACATAGGGAATTAAAATTGGGATAGGAAGGAGTCAACAGGAGGGGTGGTGCCCGAGCCTCGTGATAGGTATGATGAGCAGAAAGGGATTAGGGTTGCGATTTGTCTGTCATCGACGGACGCGACTGTTGGGGCCGTTGGTATTGATAGAAGCATCAGATCCGTAATATGATTTGTGCGATGGTAGATGAAGTAGTACAAATCACTGTGACCATCACCTCTGTCGCAACCTCGACCACCCTCACCCGAGCTGTGGCCGCCTCTAGTTGCTTAAAACGGTGGATGGCGGGGTTCCTGAGTGGTATGTTGGATGCGATTTGCACTTGGAGTCTCCATGACTAGATCTGTGAGCGTAACTTTGCTGAAACCAATCCCTTGAAGGAACTCTTGAGATAGAAGCATAGCGTGTAGATCATCGAATTCGATTGCCTTTGGTTGGGATAAGAGGAATGAGACGATCGATTGAAAATCGGGTTTGAGGCCCTGTCGTCGAGGAATGGTTTAACTTGCGTACGTGTACCAAAGAATGTATTTTTTCGAAGTAAATTTGATAAAGATGAAGTGAGTTAGGGAAGGTGAGAATAGTGGATGATGTATTTGATGTGGTGAGGGTTGAAATTGTGTTTGAAATCGCTGGCGATCTTGTTTCTTGAAGAGTGCCAGGGTTTGCCATGGTTGGTGGCTTTAGGATAGATGATAGAGAAGTGTGAGTAAATATCTGAATTTGAGAAGATGAATGAGTTGCAAGCAGATCAAGCCTCGTGAGAGGTTGAGGGGTGGTGTGGGGATAATGATGCTCTACTATCATTTAATCTATTTTTTTTTTTTAAAAAAAAGAAAACGATCAAAAGACTGTAGTATGGAAAGATTCTCTTATATTATAGTTTCTCACCTTGTGCTAATTGTAATCCCACGATTTAGAGACTCAATCCTCTTATCTATGGCAACATAAGTTGTATCAGAATTAGACACTATAATCGTTGACCTAATCAATGAACATCCATGGCTTGAATACAAACATGATATCATAATAAATCATGATATGAGATCACAAGTTTGATCCTGTCTTCCTCAATTTATTACGACATATACGGTCTATTATATGGATCTTATTTTCTATGTGATTGATTGGGTCAGGGTTGTCCACATTTCATGTTCCTATGAGGTTTCGTACAAGGTAAAATATTACAATACAAATTAATAAATCTTCCATTATAAGTTTGGATTTTTGTTATATTTGATTACTCGACTCTTATGATATGTTCTTTGAAATTTTCCCAGGTTTTAACTCTAGCATACGAACCCTAAACATAGTTCTTATAAGGAATCAACGTGGTTAAAGATTATTTCATGATCTCAAGTAGAGTCAAATCCCTGAACACAGAACTGAGCCCTCCTTAGCCAAAAGTCTGACCAACGTGTAAACTTGCCATGACTTCCTAGCAGATAGAATCCACTAAAAACTTGGCAAGTTCAAGTCACAATGTCACTAAAGAGGAAAAACCAGATGCATTGGCATTCTCCCCACGTCAAATTCAGTCATCTGCTTTCAGTCACCTCCTTCGCCTTTGTTTTCTCCATATAACCGGAAGAGACTATATGCTGATATAGAGGAGATGATGGTCATGCCGAGACCAACCACCAGTGTGCTTGCCATCCCATCCCCTGCTTGGTTGCAGAACTTTCCGTACATGTCACATAGTTTTATCCATTGTAGCTCCTGCTGGCCTAGCTTCCCGTACACGGATGACTGAGCTGCTGCAGCCACAGCTGCAATGGTCAAGTATGCAACCGCCTGTACAAACAAGTGGTAAACGTTATCATCTGACTGTTGATACAACAATAGAACCTATTCATGTTGCGCTTGTGTTGTGGTCCTCCTAACAAAAATTCTGCATAATCCCTCGTGATCATCAGCAACATTACGAGGTAGCAAATGAAACACACCGATTAATATAACAGCATTATCCACATGGTTCAGCCTTGAAGCATTGCATAGGAGATTACATGGTTTGGAGAAATAAGAATAGCAGTGCTGTGGAATATTACTACAGAGATTTCATAAACCAGTACTTTTGCTAAATCAACTCTAGTGAGATAAGCAATCAATAACCAGCCAAGGGTGAGAAAAAAAAAGAAAAGAAAAAACCTAAGGCAATAATGGGATGTTGTCTGGGCCGTTGCTTACGCTCGATTTATCTTTGTAATACTGGCTTATGAAACTTACCTTACATCAAGTTATTCAATATACGTGCCGTAGAAATTCACATCTAAGCACGCTCCTCAGTACCAATGTGTTGAGCTTGAAAAGCTGACAGTATAACTGATCCCCTCTTACACTTTCGACTTAACATGTTTTGATTTGCATCCAATATCAAAAGCTCAGATGTCGGACCAAAACCATAATTTTTTTCATACATCCACATGCTCGGACACATATTAGAAGTGTTAAAAGAAAAACCGTGGCTATATATAGTGAACTCTTTGTTTGCAAGTCTTGAGTCTACGAACCTGCTCCTCCTTGGCTTCGCAAGCTACTCTTCTGCTGAAGGTCGACTCTGCTGCTTCCGTCATTGTTGCCTCTGTCTCAATCTCGACCAAGAGTCCGACACCAGAAATCTTGCATGATATCAAACCCAAATTCAATCTGAAACCCTGTCGCCACCTTCCTGTTGCCGCCAGAGATTTGGCGCCACGGTTGCGGCCGTCACAGACGTCGTCGCTCATATCTGCCGCCGTCCAACTTTCGTCCAGCCATCGTCGAAGCCACTCTGCGTCGCCCCAGGGATCGAGCAGCGCCGCCACTCCCGAGGCCGTTGTCACCACTGTCGGAGCCACCGTCATTGGAGTCACAGCCGTCTCAATACGCGCTAGCACAAATATTTGTCAGGAACATTAATCTTGTTATGCACTCGATGTGTTGAAGGAGTTCTCATCAAAGAAATCTGCGAAACTGTTCGAGGAAAGAGGAGCTACCGCGATTGTGAAAGGCAAGAAGAGAAGAAGCTTATTGCTATCACTGAATAGGCCGCAATTCATAAATCGGACAACTTCGTTCCAGTGAAGGTATTCACTTCAAAGAAAGTGTCAAGACTAGCTCAACAGGATCAAGGAGAGAGTCGCTGACTGGGATTCAGTCGACCGGTCCAGAAAAGCTTCGCAGGTCTTCTCTGGTGGAAAATCAACTAATGTGTAAAGTGCGAATTTGATCTCGGAAATTTGAAGCATTCACTTTTTCTCCACACATCAAAGAAACCCGGAGGCAAAATGACAACCTGACATAATCAAGTGGCGTTTATAGTACCACATTAGGTATCCGTATCTTCACATCATTTGAAAATTCCTCTTAATCTCTCTAATTCCAATTAGGTATAGTGGTTTGGATTTGTTGAAATTTGAGTGAAATCCTTTCGAAAAGAAAAGTACCTGACAAATGAATCGCCTAATCTAATCACCGAAGACTGGTTGGCAGAGGATAGTTCGATTATCATGATTATATAGAATGCCATGGAGGCTGATATTATTTCCACAATTCACACCTTTAAGACAACTAAGAAACTGTAGAATCATCTCTAGATCACCTATTCAGTAAAAAAAAGTATGGACATGCATATGTTGTCTCTCAAACACATGCACGCTGTAAACATGATGATGCTAGCCTCCAATAGTACTATACTATGTTCAAGAAAATTGATGATGAAATGAACGAACTGTTTCCCTACACTGCAGATCCCGCCGCCTATGAAAAACTCAGAGAACAGCTAAGTACCCTTACATTTATTGGGGACATGTCGACCAAGTATGCTTTCGCTCGATCGATTCTCCTTGGTCAGTCTACAATGCCATCACCAGAGGTCACATATCATCTCCTACGGAAGATGTTTCCGTCTGAGGAGAGCACTGCACCACCCATGACCGAAAACTCGACATCAGTTGCCAGGTCCTACAAGGGCAAGGGTACAGGAAAACCATCTGAGAAAGGAGGAGGAAAAAGATCTGATGGTCCTTCTAACTCTATTGTCAAGAACATGCAATGCCACTACTACAAAGAATAGGGACACATGAAATGGGATTGCCCAAAGCGTCCTAAGGATTCACCTCTTCCTCCTCGCGCTCAGATGGCTACCACTAATCAGTCTCAGGATGTGAATGCTTCGGATGAATGCACTGATTCGGAAAAACTTATATTCCTCATGCAAAAGTGAAAACAACTACAAGCATCATATGCTAGTACACCGTCTTGACCACGGACTCCAAGGACTACTTTAGCCCACTCAGGTATGACTTTTAACTGTTTTATAGCATCTAAACCATCTTTAATTGTTGATTCTAGTGTCATTGATCACATGACTAGTAATAAGAGAATACTGTCTGACCTCACCACACTTGGTCGGAAGGGAAAGTGGTGGTTGAGACGGTGGTGCAGGGTCAGGAGACGCACAAGATTCATGATTCTGCATAATTTAAATAGAGTTAATATCAGAATGGAGTTAATATCACACTTTTTATCCCTTCGAGTGTATACCCGAGTAATCGTTGTCCCAGGAGGTGTCGGTAGCCCATCACTCTCAGAAGGTGAAGAAGAAATAATCGAAGTTTCAAAGTATTCAATAATAGACACAATTGAGGCAGGAGTGGAGGAGTTAACAACATTGTTAAAATCTAGATAGTATGATACAGACTCCATAAAGGAAACATCTGGTGATATAAAATACCATTTTAACCTAAGACTATAGCATCGATAACCCTTTTGAGTATCAGAATAACCCACAAAGAGGCATCTCAAGGACTTAGGGTCAAGTTTTGTATGACTAGGTCGGATATCATGCACATAACAGACACAAACAAAAACTTTGGGTGTGACAGAAAATAAAGATGCAAAAGAATACAAGACATTGTACGGCATTTTATCATCAAGTACAGACAATGACATACGAATAATCAAGTATCAGATAGTGAGAACTGCATCTGCACAAAAGTATTTAGGTACATGCCCATCATAGTACGAGTCACCTCAAGGATGTGTCCGAGACCCTACAACATCTGGGGTGGTTTAGTGCTATGCAGGAGGAAATGTCAGCTCTGTGGAAAAATGAGACCTAGGATCTTTGTCTACTCCCGCCTGCCAAACGGGCTATCAGTTACAAATGGATATTGATTATGAAGGTTCATCCTGATGGATCGCTAACCGCCTCAAAGTTCGGTTGGTTGCCAAAAGCTACTCTCAGTCGTATGGTGTGGAGTACGAGGAGACCTTCTCTCCTGTTGCCAAGATGGTGTCTTTCCGCATCTTCATTGATCTTGCTGCCATGCGTCAATGGCCACTCCATCATCTTGATGTCAAGAATGCATTTCTCAATGACATTCTTGAGAAGAAGATATATATGACTCATCCACTTGGATTTATTGTTCAGGACGAAGCCTTCAAAGTTTATCACCTAAAAAGATCTTTGTACGGTCACAAGCAATCTCCCTGAGTATGGTTGGGACGCCAATCTCAAGCACTCACCAGGAGTGGTAGTGATCATTCAGTCTTTTACAGACATCTACAGGAGAAGACCATCATCCTAGTTGCGTATGTGAATGATTTGATCATTATCGATGATGATGTCGAGGGGATCTTTGCACTAAAGAAGTTCTTGAGCGAACAATCTCCTTTTTAGATTACCGAGCTGAACAAACTCAAGTATTTCCTTGGTATGAAGTATTATGATCTCTTGAAAAAATCCTTTTCTGTTAGAGGAAGCATGTCCTTGATATATTTTCAGAATGCGGATTGCTTGGATGCAAACCTACTGACTCACCGATGGTTCCTGAGATCAAACTGATGCTAGAGGATGAAGAACCTTTGCATGATCCTGAGAGATATTGAAGACTGGTTGGGAAGCTGAATTATCTGACAGTTACTCAACCTGATATTGACTATTCAATAAGCGGTGAGTCAGTTCATATCTACCCCTCGCACTATCCATTGAGATGCAGCGGTACGGATCCTTAGATATCGCAAGGGATCTCCAGAAAAGGAACTAATATACTCTGATCAGGGACATATCAGGATAGTCTTTACTGATGCCGATTGCGTAGGCTTCCCTACTAGTCGAAAATCCACCTATGTCTTTTTTTATAGTAACCTCGTTTCCTGAAAGAGTAAGAAGCAGACTATTGTGTCTTGATCTACTGCGGAGTCAGAATATTAAGCAATGACACACACCTCCTGAGCTAGTTTGGACAAAACTTCAACTCGACGGAGTGTTCACCAAGATAGCCAGATGAGACTACACTGTAACAATCAAGCAGCAATGCATATCGTCAAGAATCAGGTTTTTCATGAACGGATCAAACATATTGAACAAGATTATCACCTGATTAGAGATCTTGTGGACATCATCTTGTTCCCCTTGCATTCAACTGATTCACATTCGGACGAATTTTCAGCTCGCCGACATCCTAAACAAGCCACTAAAAAAAACTCATATTGATACTAAATCTATCAAGTTGGGCATTTTTTATGTTTATACTCCAACTTGAGGAGGAGTGTTAAAAGAAAAACCCTAGCTGTATATATTGAGCTCTTTGTCTGCAAGCCTTGAGTCTGCGAACCTGCTCCTCCTTGGCTTCGGAGCTGCTCTTCAACATAAGGTCGACTCTGCCGCTTCCGCCGCCGTCATCTCTGTCCCAACCTCGATCAAGAATCCGACACCAGAAATCTTACAGGAAGCATTAGACTTCACTACACGAAAATGGGCAAGAAAGCACATATAGAGTCATTTACCATATATCATAGTACCTGAACGAAAAAGTTTCTCACCAACCGATACTTTTCAATTAATTCGGCGGCAAAGTGCTGTCCATCATGTTGCTTATTTCGCCCCAAGCTACTACTAAATCATAGTACCCAATCAACATGGAACTAAACTTGCAGATCTACTCCTGAATTCAATATCTAATAGATTTGCGGGTGTGTTGAAGAACCAAACTGCCATCATCAACAGTTCAGCAATTACCTAAAACCTGGATGATAAATCCATCATCAACTACAAGTATGACTTTAGCTACAGGAAAGATTCAGCATCATACCATCCATTTAGATCCATTTCAAGAAAGCGGGTACTTACATCATTACATGTTGCTTTACAGTAATTGCATGCATATATGATATGGAGTACCAGCTTTAAATGGATCTAAAAGGATAGAGGACTCTCTGCTTCCATGAAGAACTAGCCAAGGGACCATCTAGCTCAATAAGACTGATACAATAAGCGAAGCAACTATCAGTGTACTGGGTGAACTTATGTAGGTGAGGGAAGGAGCAGTAACTAGAAGGCACAAACCAACCAACATATGAAAACTTTGGTCACCCTTTCTTGATAGTAGTAATTTGAATTTTCGTATATGTGTAGCTGATCGCACCATATAGGATATAGGCTCGGGCCATATGAACAAGAGAATATGATCCGTGTTGATCCCTTTATCAAAATGGCATGAACAGAAGTCATCCACTCATCCTTTATGGAATCAATAGAGCAATGAGACCATGTTACTGACCCTCCCACATTTTTCTACATCGCACATTTTTAGGAATTGAGCTGCCATCCAGAGATCCTAAATATTCAGATCAGAGTGAAAATCAGAGAAATGAGCTTCAAGGTTAGTTTACCTGATCACCAGAGAATATTGCCCAAGCATATGACTTGCTAAAGAGAGTACTTCCTCTAGTCATGCTTATTACACATCTCACTACTTGCATCATCGAATAAGTAGCAGCTATACCATTAGCTACCACCAGAAACCTGTATGAAAAACAGGAAATAATCAGGCACGGACATCGATACTAAACCACTATTACCAGATTCCCTGACTCCTTCCATTCCAAAGACTGAAAATAAGAAACCAAAGTACAATCCATGACGAGAAGTCCACAGTAATGAGGCCACACAGCATTTCGTATACAGGTGATAATCAGACCATAACTCAATAATCCCGTCATATATAAATATGAGGAAAACTATGCAATCTCATACTCTCTAAAAAGATTTACGTATCATTGAGTCAATTCTTATCGACTTCAAACACCCTTTACTATAGAGCTACAGATCAAAGCTTGCTGCCTTACCACTTGGCCATATGGTCATTGATGAAAATGTTCACGAGAAACATCTAAATCAATCTCAGTGATTATAATTTTGATTATACGTATTTGTCGATGTAAAGTTTGACTCGTGTCGTAAAATAATAAAACATCATAAAATAATAAAATATCAGTTTTGAAAAATTATCCTGAAACACTAATAATAGATTAAATTATATATTTTAATCTAATTACATTAATCTAATTTTACGTTTCATTTATTTTTAGATAAAGGAGAATTAAGGGAGGAATTCTTACACGAGGGATTTCATGCCCGTGAAAGTTGCTTTCTTCTCAACCGAGAAGAACACCTTGACTTGAGAATCAAACCCAAGAATAGAAGCTGCCAGCACACCAAATACACAAACCAGTACCCTCATCACCAACTCTGCAACCCTCAGTCTCCTATCCATAGATACAAGACTATTCAGAGTTCCATGGTACACTGCTACACCGCCTTTGCTATCAGCCATCTCTGCTGCCCGAGCAAAGCTCATCCTTCCTCAATTTCAACTTATACAAGAAAATCCAAGTGGGAATTTTTTGTCAAATGGAATTTTTTGTTTTTTTGGTTTTTTGGTCCTAGGATTTGATATATGTTACCTTCAGTTGCAGTGGGATCGGATTGGAACCTGACATTGGATAAGCTCAGTGAGCAAGTGACCTAAGCGGCTAAAGCAAGAATTTAATGGTGTAAGCTGAGTAGAGATGGGAACAGATACAGTAATTAATAAGGTCTGAACAATGGGTCCGTTTATTTAGATAAACGAGCTCGAGTTTGTAAGCGTATTCAATTATTTAACGAGCTAAATATGAACAAAAGTTTAAGCTGTTTGCTTCAGCGAGCAAGCACGGAACTCTATGAGTTTAGGTACTATGCTTTGGCTTTTGCCGGAAAAGGGAAACATGATCAAAGACTAACGTGAATTTTTATTTTTTTAATCTAGGATTGTAACACAGGATTTCCCAAAAATATCGTCCATCCCATTAGACACCACTCTCATATGAGTACGTTTGATTAGAATTTTTATAGAATCCGGTCCATTTATACTAATGAATTTTTCTAAGGCAGTCCATTTTTGTTTGGGCATTTAATTAAAAAGTTTATAGACATGAATATTGGCGGTCACTTCTTCCAGAAAGATGGTAGACGCGTATTGATTCTTTAGAGTAAATGGAGTAGTTGAACCGTGGAGTAGTTCAATATTAATGGGATGAGAATGTGTTTTGAAAATGACCCACTAACCCATTCGGGCACACGGAGGACTGGTGAGTTGTAGCCAAGAATGGGCATGAAGTGTGAGTTCATCCATCATCTGCATACATCAATATATAATTGTTATGAATTTATCTTTAGAAATTGATGCACTTCAAACAAAGGATTAATCACGAACAACAAACCGTAACAACACACAAGTTTTAAAGTGAAAAAATCAGAGAAAAACATCCATATAGAAACAAATCCAGAGAAAAGATGGTTAGAAGATCCACCAAAAAAAAACTCAACCCATTAGTTGCTTATTTATAGTGAATTGTCAACCTAAAACATATCTAAAAATATTCTAATCAAATCACAAAATAACTAAATATGGATCAAATCTTTTGTCAATCTTCAACAATCTCCATCTTCAATCAAGATCCTAAAACTCACAAGCCAATATAATTTTGATCAATATTGCAATGATCATGACATAAGGCACAATTTTTCTGCACCCAGGACCCCTCAACAAAATGGGGTTATAGAAAGAAAAAACAAAACCCTAATAAAATCTGCAAGGACAATACTTCATGACTCTAAATTAGCTAATATTATTGGAATGAGACGGAAAATACAGTATGCTACGTTCTAAGTAGATGCCTTGTACATAAATTTTACAAGAAGACTCCATATGAGTTGTATAGGGAAAGGACTTAATCTATAAGTTATTTCCAAATTTTTGGATATAGTAGTTTCATTCACATTAATAAAAAAGTTAACAATGGGATATTTGGATCGAAAGTAGATGATGGAATCTTCCTACGATAATCTTCGTCAGTAAGGTTTTTAGAATGCTTAAGCTAAGGACTAATATAATCGAGGCAACCATTCATGTATCTTTTGATGAGTCTGACTATGCAGACACATAGAAAAACAATAAAGAGAATGCAGTGATATACGTTGATATGAATGGGGAACAGAATGCAGAAGAGTAGCATACAGCAAAGAAAGCCACTGAAGAGTCACTTCTAGTAGAGTCCTAACAGGTTGAAGAAGACTCACATACAGTAGAGCCCCAACAACAAATGCCAACTGATGATCATGGAAAGAGGAGACAATGGACAAAAGATCATCCAACTGAGTATATCAACAGAAGATCATCCAGTTGTGTATATCATAGGTAATGCAAATGATCCAATAAGGACTAGAAGGGTTATTGCTGAGGAATGTCTTTCTACATGCTTCATCTGAGAGTTAGAGCCCAAGAAGATTGAAGAAGCTCTTAAGGACAGTGATTGGATCAATCCCATGCAAGAGGAAGTAAGTGAATTTAAGAGAAATGAGGTATGACATCTAGTTTCTAGACCTAAGAATTATCCTGTTATAGGATGCAAATGAGTATTTAGGAACAAAAGTGATGAAAATGGAACTATCATTAGAAATAAAGTTAGACTTGATATTGACGAGATTTTGACGAAAGCTTTGCTCTTGTGGAAAGACTTAAAACCATAAGGATGTTCTTAGCATATGCTACACATAAAGACTTTAAGGTATATTAAATAGATGTTAAAACGTGCTTTTCTGAATAGATAGCTGCATAAGGAAGTATATGTAGAAGAGCCTCCTGACTTTGAGGATTATAAGTATCTTGAGTATGTCTACAGATTTGACAAAGCTCTCTATGGATTGGAAAGGCCTCCAAGAGCTTGGTATGAAACTCTGTCAGATTTTCTTATAATCATGGATTCAATAGAGGAAAAATAGACATAACTTTCTCATTAAATATCATAAGGATCATCTTATTGGTTCAAGTAGATATATTGATGACATTATTTTTGGGAATACAGATGAGAAATTACATAATATGTTTGCTAAGCTTAAGACATCAAAGTTCAGATAAGTTATATAGGTGGACTCAAGTACTTCTTGAGGCTTCAAGTGCAGCAAGGTGACAAAGGCCATTTTATAAATCAATCTAAGTATCTTAAGAAGATGATCAAAAAGTTTTGGTCTAGAGAATGCCTTAACAATGAAAACTCCAATGAGCTCAACCATTAGAATAGATAAGAATGAATATGAAAATCAGCTGATCAGAAACTGAATAGAGGCATCATTAGATCATTATTGTACCTTACTGTCAGTAGGCCTAATATCATGTACTCTCTTTGTGCTTGTGTTAGGTTTCAATCCAAACCTAAGAAATCACACGTTATTGTAATTATTAGAATCTTGAGATATCTCAAGGGGACTCCTGACTTAGGGTCATGGTATCCTAAGGAATCTGGATTAGAACTAATGGGCTTCTCAGATGTTGACTATGCAGGTTATAAAATAGATAGGAAATAGGCAAGCGGATCAAGTTAATTCCTTGGTTCAAGATTGATGCCATGGTTCATTAAGAAACAATCAACTGTATCAACCTCTACTGCAGAAGTAGAATATGTTGTTGCAGCAAGTTATGTTGCACAGATCCTTTGGATGAAGTCATAACTTCATGATTATAGTCTAAGTATCCTTAGAATTCCTATCTATTATGATAACACTTCTGTAATTGCAATGTCTGAAACCCCGGTTTTTCACTCTAGGAAAAAACACAGAGATATAAGATATCATTTTGAATGAGATCATGTGCAAAAAGAAAATATAAATTAAAATTTATACCCACTGAGAGTCAAGTAGCTGACACTTAGATGAATCCAAATTTGTCTACTTTAGAGAAGAACTGTGTTTGTTAGACGTAAATGCCTGAAGCAATCAACCCTGAGATTAAATGCTTCTATAAGAAAAGACATTAGGCTACTATAGAAAGGTTTAAACCTTATTACAACAATGCTTGAAAGTTACCATTACTACAGTAATATTTAACCCTACTACAGTAACATACATGGAGCTGCGTACAAAAGAGTCACATCATAACAATGCTATTTCCCAATGGCAAGTTTATAGCCATATATTACTCATCGGCTTTTCACGACCCAATTCAAAGCACTCTATTTTTAATATATATAGGGACCCATACTTAACTTTTTTTTACTCTTTATGATTATCCTATTACAAACACATACTCTCTCGATTGTTAACTTTTAACGATTTTCAAGCAAACACCAAAATGCCTATTTTAAATTCATAATCAACTCCTCCTTATCACAATAAGTCATAAGCATCTATAAGCACTTTCGTTCAGCCCAGCCAAAGGGGCCCTGATTTCGGTCTCAAACCTTTGGCTTTCCGTCTCCATAACTCATTCACTGTTCATCTCCCACTAGCCACTATATAAACCCTCTTCCTTCACCCATTACAACACAAATCTAAGAGCTCAACTAGCCTCAAGTGATCTTGCCTCCCCTCTTCGCTCATCTAAAGAGCATTCATAATTGATCCTGACAAGGCTCATCTCGAGCTCTTGGCCTACCCAAGTTTCAACCTGATTCCTCAATGATGGCGGAATCTCATTGTTTTCTATTAAAGAATATGAAACATGAACATTTTTTTTACCGTGGTTCTCATTGGCGAACAGTTGTAGTGCTAATATGTGTTGTCGCAGACACGTTAAATTAAAATTTATAAGCACTCACTTACTGTTTCGCTCGTATCATTCATCCTTTGATCCTACTTTATCTATATATTTAGGCGCGTTTACAGGAAAATCTTTTGATTGAAGTCTGATTTTTGTACAAGAGTGAGCTTTGATGCGTGTTGTTGTTTTTGTAGGTAAGACGGACAGTAAACGGACGAGCAAAGATGTATCAAGGAAGAATGATCAAGCTAGGAGCATAGCCGGTCGAAGGATGAAGGAACAAAGCATTTTTGAGCCCTGAGACACAAAGTTGAAAGCGCCCGGGCGCTTAGTCCAACTATACCCGGGCGTGTGTCTACGAATTCTCCCATCAATTTTGTGTATAAAAAGACCCCATAGGCTTAATTTTTGAGGGAGAAAACACTTAACAAGAATTTTATTTTAGATTTGAGCTTGATTTTGGGAGATTTTGGTAGAGAATTGTAGTTGCAAATAAGAGGATCTTGATTGGATCTATCGAATTTCTTTATGATTGTGCTTGTTTTATCTCATTTTGGTTGAATTATGATCATAATTTTAGTTTGTGTAGATGATGATGACCATGTACATAAGGTGTTTGGTGATTTGTCTAGATCTCTCCATGATTAGCTAAACTCCTTATGGGAGTTGTGATAGTTAGATGGTAGTGTAGATGTTGTGATCATTGAAGATCTAGTTGATTCAAATTAGGATCTCGGTTTGTGGTTATGCTTAATGCGTCGATGAATTGATCACTCGTCGTACGATTTAGGATATGTGTTGACTCCTGAAGGATTGTTATCGGATCACAACCATTAACCCACACGTTGAATGTATGATGGAGAGATTGCATACGTGATATGTGAATCATTAAAGGGAACCTGAGCTTAGACTACTTAAACATGACGGTCTTTCATCGAGAGATGCTAGAGGCGACGTTCTGCTAGAGCAAGTCTATAACTCGAGAGAGCTTAGACTTCACCTTAAGACCCGATTGAGATCACTTTGAAACAACTAAATTGACACTTAGCAACTACAAATAATCGGAACACGAAATCACAACCCCTCTCTTCCCCTATATCTTACACCCGACTCTATTCTAGTTAGTTAAGCTCATTTAGCTATTTAGTTATCTATATTCAATTTGTTTGACCCAAGGTTAGCTACCATACTTCAATTGCTAGAATACAAGATTCTCGTGGGAAATATATCTTTTACTCACTTAATACTTGCTACACGACATGTACGTTTATGTTTAGACACGACTTACTAGTCATCAAACAAGTTTTTGATGCCATTGTAAGGGATCTAAATTTCTATCATTGGAGCCAATAGCTATCTTGCGTTTAAAACAGTTTTATGTTCTTTGTTTCATTCTCTACTCTTGCCTTCTCTTGATTCTTTGATTCCAATTGAAGTTGTGTGTATGTTGTTGCTCTTGTAGGTGATATTCTTATGCATGCAAAGGTTGCCTCATGGACCCCTATTCCCTTTTGATCCCGAGATCGAGAGGACTCTCCGAAGGAACCACAAGCAACACAAATTCAACTCTCATACTCCATCAACCTCAATGGAATCCCAAGGCAACCAACAAGAAGCCTTCAATCCTCTTCCTCTTCCTCTGAATCGAATGGAGAACATCCAAGTATAAATTCAATCTGCCATCCAAGTAGCGATGCAAGCGGGTAGAGTGGGTGTTCCTCCTCCTGAAAAAGCAAGCAATGCCAAAGGTACTAAATGAATATAGTGCCATTGTGACACCTCCCATCTACTCAAAAAGCTTTCAGATCAAGCCGTCGCTCATCAACATGATCCAAGGGGAGCCCTTTAGTGGGCACCCTAGCGAAAGTCTTAACAATCACCTCGCAAAGTTTCTTATGCACGCCAACATAATCAAGGTTAAATGGGGGATATTGAAGAGGCTGTTCGGCTTTTTCTCTTCCCATTCTCCTGAATCTTCACTTGGACCGACATGGCTCAAAATTTTCTAGCAAAGTTCTTCTCGTGGGCTAACTAGGCCAAGCTTCGAACCGATATTATGACCTTTTCTCAATATGACACGGAGACCCTTCATGAAGCTTGGAAACGCTTCAAGGAACTCCTCAAAAAGTGTCCACATCATGGTTTTTCTGATTGGATGCAAATGGAAAGTTTCTTCAAGAGACTTTACCATGAACTCCTAGTTTCTCTTGATGTGACGACAAAGGGATCTTTTATGAATCTTTATTATCATATAGTATGCAATCTCTTAGATTCTATGACCGATAACTCATATCAATGGCTGGGTGAACGTCAAACTCAAAGGAAAGTCGCGGGCGTGATTGAGTTAGATCATGTGTCCTCTATTATGAAGTAATTGGATGTTCTTACAAAGCAAATGTGCACTTTGACTTCGGGCTCTACAAAAGGTCAACTAACTTCTATCCAATCTCCCATTCAATCTTATATACAATCTTCACCCTCTTCTTGTGATCTTTGTGGCGGATCTCATAATCATGTCGAGTGTCATTTGTAAGTGAATATAACTTAAGCTCAAAACATGGAATAAGTAGCTTATGGGCAAGGTTATAATAGGCAAGGTTACGCATGACCTCAACATGGTGGTAACCTGTAAGGTCCAAGATATAACCTAGAGGGGAGTGAATAGGTTAATTCGAGTTTTAACAATTTTATGCATCGGATTATGATTTTACAGACCACTGTTCTATGCAGATTACTAGGGTAGTCTACAGCTAACAGTTCAAGGTCTACTATAGAGATTCCAATTCTTGAAATTTGCCTCTGTTTAGTTGTGAAGGTTGATTTCTCACATTTCTAAATATTAAACAATGAAAGCAAGTAAAGAGACACAATATTTATACTGATTCAGACACTTATTATCAATTGATAAACAAGACCTTAGTCAAGTCTTCCCTTGGTGACCAGTGTAGACAACTTCTTTTTACAAGCTTAACAACTTGCTGAAAAGATAAAGACTCACGATCTTTACACAAATTCAGCTCTCTTGAGTACTCTTTGAACGTTGATTGCTTTGCACACTTGCCTTTCAATCCTTATTCAACAACCTTATTCAAAGAGCTTCATTGATTTCCTTTTATAGGCTGAGGAAACAAACCTACTACAACATGACACTGTTTCTGATGTTGGCACCTTGCCATTCGTGTCTCCTACTATCTTGTTTCTGATGCTGGTAGTCCACTAACTCCAGAATTTATGTCGTTGCTACTTTAACTCAAATCTTCATTTGATTGAGTCCAGACCTCTTACCCCACTTCGTTTTCTTGTACACTTGCCTTTCAATCTTTATTCAACAACCTTATTCAAAGAGCTTAATTGATTTCCTTTTATAGGCTGAGGAAACAAACCTACTACAACATGACACTGTTTCTGATGTTGACACCTTACCACTCGTGTCTCCCACCATCTTGTTTTTGATTTTGGTAGTCCACTAACTCCAGAATTTATGTCGTTGCTACTTTAACTCAAATCTTCGTTTGATTGACTCCGGACCTCTGACCCTACTATCTGTAACTACCTCTGTTGCACCCAGTCTACTGCCCTTATTCTGTATTCTATACTGCGAGACCTCATCTGTAATAGTCCCTGTTGTATCCTCGTCTGCACACAGATCTGTTGCACATTGATGCATCCTGTGTTGGTCCTTGTGTGCAAGCTCAGTTCCTAGATCCTTAAGACTTTGATGTTTTTTTGTTGTTCATCAATGTCTTAGTTGTATATCCATAATCCTTTGTAGTAGTTTGCATCTGGTGGCTCATATGATCTTCATCATCTACAACCATCTACTCTCCAGCATCCAACTTAGACTACAACTATTTTCTTGACTTCTAGCCTAAACAACCTAACTACATTATGATTAATACATCTCAGATTTGTTACATCAATTTCTATACAATTGGAGAGATTGCACATTCCTATCATAACCAATATTATAACCCCAACAACGCAAGGAATCATTCGGGTTTCTCTTGGAGAAATATTCAAGTGGCTCTTACAACGTTAGGTTTTAATCAAGCACCACCACCATCACAACCTCCCAAGAGTAGCCTTGAAGAAGTCTTGGCGAAGTATAATGCCAAAAAGGATGAGAACTTTCAAACACATGATACCATCCTTCAAAGTCATGGAGCATCTTTGAAGAACTTGGAGAATCATGTTGGGCAAATTGCTAATCTTCTTAATCAAAGGGCACAAGGATCTCTTCCTAGCACAACGGAAACCAATCCGAAGTATATGCCAAGGCCATTACAACACAAAGTGGTAACGCAACTAAGGATCCTGAGTGCCCTAAGCAAGATGAGAGCAAGCAACGTGAAGAAATCTCTACTCAAGCTAAGGTTGACGCACCAAACGTGACATCATCTTCCAAGGTGCCTTCTGAAATTTTTCTCAACAACCCCACTCTTTATGTGCCAAAGCTCCCCTATCCTCAATGTTTTTATAAGCACAAGCTTGACAAACAATTCGAGAAGTTCTTGGAGGTATTCTGCAAACTACACATCAACATCCCGTTTGTGGATGCCTTAGCTCAAATGCCTACTTATGCCGAATTCATGAAGGAGATCTTATCTACGAAGCGTAAACTCGAGGATTTTGAGACAGTGAAGCTTAACGAGGAGTGTAGTGCAATAATCCAAAGAAAGCTACCGCAAAAGCTAAAAGACCCGGGAAGTTTCATTATCCCTTGTGTCATTGGCAATAATACCTTTAATTGTGTTTTATGTGATCTTGGTGCCTCCATCAATCTTATGTCTTTGTCTATTTATAGGAAATTAGGTTTGGGTGAAGTTCGTCCAACCACCATTTCTTTACAACTTGAGGATCGATCTATTACTTCTCCTCGAGGCATAGTGGAAGATGTATTGGTGAAGGTTGGGACCTTAATTTTCCCCACAGACTTTGTTATTTGGAGATGGAGGATGATGATGAGGTGCCAATTATTCTTGAACGTCCTTTTCTTGCAACCGGAAGTACTCTTATTGATGCAAAGAACAAGAAAGTGACGATGAGCATCCATGATGAAAAAGTCACATTCGATATGTTTAGACCCATGAAGTGCCCAGACGACTCCTCATCTTCTTCTTGCATGCAGATTGATATTATTGATTCTTGTGTCCAAGAGGCATTCGACTCTTTTTTTTATGACTCTCTTGAAGCATGCCTTCTTGGATTGGAAGATGAGGACGATGATTCTTTGCACAAGATGGTCACGAGACTTGACTCTTCCCTTATTATGTATATGTAAACTCATATAGAACCTTTGGTTCGAGATAGCTTGGAGGAAGACAAGGAGGCAAAAGTAACTCTTTAGTTGAAAGAGCTCCTACCTCATCTTAGGTACGTATTCTTGGACGTAAATTCTACTTTGTCAATGGCCATCTCTATAAATCTAGATTCTGAGCAAGAAGAAAATCTTCTTCGCATTCATCGAGAGCACAAGACCGCTATCGGGTGGTCAATTGGTGATATCAAAGGCATCCATCCTTCGTATTGTATACACAAGATACTCATGGAGGATAACTTCGAGCCAAGTGTAGAGTATCAAAGACGCCTCAATCCTAACATGAAGGAGGTGGTTCGACAAGAAGTTTCGAAACTTTTGGATGTGAGAATCATTTATCCCATTTTCGATAGTGAATGGGTGAGTCCCGTACAAGTAGTTCCGAAGAAGGGTGGCATGGCCGTGTTTCAAAACGAGAACAATGAGTTGATTCAAACTTGAACGGTGACCAAATGGAGAGTGTGTATTGGCTACTTCAAGCATAACAAAGTTACCACTAGGATCACTTTCCACTATCTTTCATTGATCAAATGTTTGATCGCCTTGTGGGGTATGCTTATTATTGCTTGATAGATTTTTCGGCTACAATCAAATCACAGTCGCCCCCGAAGACCAAGACAAAACTATTTTCATTTGTACTTACGGAATATTTTCTTATCGATGGATATCCTTTGGACTTTACAATGCTCCCGCAATATTCCAAAGATGCATGATGGCCATCTTTTTTGACATGGTGGAGCATTTCATTGAGGTATTCGTGAATGGCTATTCGATGTTTGGTGCTTCATATGATGCATTCTTGAAATATCTTGCTCTTGTCTTGCAACGATATGTTGAGAACAACCTTGTCTTGAATTAGGAGAAGTGCCACTTCATGGTTCAAGAAGTGGTGGTTTTGGATAGAAGTCAACTGAGCTAAGATTGACGTTAGAGACAAAGTTCCACCACCATCCAATGCTAAGGGTGTGCGAAGTTTTCTTGCCCATGCTGGTTTCTACCAACGGTTCATCAAAGATTTCTCCAAAATTGCTAAGCCACTTTGCAACCTACTAGAGAAGGATGTTCCTTTCACTTTTTATGAGCATGTTTGAAGGCATTCCAAGTTTTGAAGCATGCTTTAGTCTCAGCATCGATGATTGATAGGAATGTGCAATCCCTTCAATTATATAGAAATTGATGAACATAACTTAGGAGTATTAGCCATGATGTTGTTAGTGTGCTTAGGCTAGAAATCAAGTAGGTAGTTGCAGTAATCTAGGTCAGATGCTGGAAAGCATACGGCCACCAGATGTAGACTACTACATGGGATTTTGGTCAAGCAACTAAGGCATGCATGTACAACAAAAGACCTGCAAATGCTTCACGATCTAGGATTGAACTTCTAGACGAGGACCAACACAACAATGCATAAAGTGCAGTAGATCTAGATACAGACAAGATTGCAACACGGACTGGGTGCAGACGAGGTCTCACAGTATTTAGCGCAGACTAAGGTACAGCAGAGTGGAGTGTAATAGTGATGTTGCTGGGGTTTGGGTCAGAGGTCTGAGGTTCAGAATGTGACAGTATGAGGGTATGAAAAAGGTGAGCTGTCAACATCAGTTGAGGCTCACATATGACAAGTTGTCACATCAAGTCCTGTACATAGTCACGGGTTTATTCTCTCAACCCATAATAAAGGATCGTTGAGCCTCAGTGAGTAAGACTGTTGAATGAAGGATTGAAAGGGAAGTGTACAAAGCAATCAGAAATTCAAAGATTGCTCAAATGAGCAAAATCGTGAAGAATATAGAAAAGAGAGTTCACTAGTCAACTTAATTGCTGTAAAAAGGTCCAGTCATTGGATCTGTGCAAAGATATGAGTTCTTCATCTTTTATACAAGTTAGCTACCTTGTAAAAATGGGTTATCTTATAAGCCAGAAACAAGAAGATAGTTAACTCATCTCTTATCTTAACTAAACTTGTTACCAATGGAACACTGGACTAAACTCTCGATTATCAATTGATAATTAGTGTCTGAACCAGTATAAATATTATGTTCTTTACTTACTTTCATTGTTTGATATATTTAGAACTGTTAGGAATCGATTACTACAACCAAACAGAGACAAAGCTATAAAGTTTGAGTCTCTACTACAGACTAGTCTACACAGAATTGTAGTGTTCAAAGTTGTTAAATCCGTTATATAAATTAAAATATTTTTAAATCAACATATTCACCCCATCTATTTTGAATCTTTGGACCTAACAATTGATATCAGAGCCTGACTTTCCAGACCTAACAGCTTTGGAAAGAAAAGTTGAGTCTTTTAATCTACAAAGAAGTTACTAACATTTTCTTTTTGCAAAGAGAATATGGCTCCACCAAAACTACTTAAATGTCCCAACAGCGGAGAGCCACCAACATGTTCGTTCGACAAGTTCAATCATTGAAAGTTGAGGATGCTTGCACACTTGGATTCCATAGATGAAAGAATACAAGACATCACCATTGATGGACCGTACATATCAATGATGCCATATCCAATTGATGCAAGCAATGAAGTAAAGAAGTCAAAGTCATTTTGGAGAAGGGAAGATTGAGATCTGGTAATGGTGGACAAAAGAGCAAGAAATCAAATATTCAATGCTCTGGATGTTGACATGTTTGAGATAGTGGTTTACACTACCACTTCAAAAGAAGCATGGGATGCTCTACTGCTCAGAAACGAAGGAACCAATAAATCAGAGAAAATAAGAAAGATGTTCTGATACAGTAGTATGACTGGGTCCTAATGAGATCTGATGAGAACCTAACCAACTTCTATGAAAAGTTCAGCATACTCACCAATAATGTAAGGACTTTGGGGAAGATTTTGATAATAAGAAAGTCAATCTAAAGTTAATGAGATCATTTGGTAAGGTTTGGAGTAAAAAAACCACAGCAATAAGGGAATCTAAAGACCTAGGAAAGATGTCCTTGGCTCAACTATATTGTGTATTGCATTCATACAATCTAGAAGTTGAGCAGAAAAGACAAATAGACAAGACCAAAAAGAAGACTCTAGGTTTTAAAGCTCAAGAGAAAATCTTGAAGTCTATGGCAGAGGAGGAGACTAGTGATGTCGTCTACAAGTGAAAAAAGACTATCTGAAAAACTTACACTGATGGGAAAGAAGTTCAAAAAGCTGTTCAAAAAGAGAAATCTCAAGAAAAACTTTTCCACAAAGATGAAAGAAGCTGAGAAGGAAATATGTTGTAACTATGGCAAACCATGACACTTTGCTACACAATGCAGACGACACACATAAGAATCGTCTGCAGAGAAATATAAGAAGGATTACAACAAAGAGAATCCCGAGAGAAAAAAAAAAAGAAACAAAGCCTATGTTACAAAGAAATGGAGTAAGACAATCTAGAAATTGAGCAGAAAAGATAAATAGACGAGATCAGGAAAAAGACTCTAGCTTTTAAAGCTCAAGAGAAAATCTTGAAGTCAATGGCAGAGGAGGAGACCAATGACACCTGGTCTGCAAGTGAACAAGGAATATCTAAAGAAATTGCACTTATGAAAAAGAAGTTCAAAAGGGTGTTCTCGAAAGTCACCTCAAGGTAAACACTATCAAAAACGTGGCTGGTTCCAACCTAAAGAAAAAGAGTCTTCTTCTTGATACGTCACGAACCAAAATATTTTACATCAAAAGGAGAGACTGAACTTAAGTGAACTCATATTGCAATGATCAACTCTGATATCACTTATTATGAAAAAAAGTATTATAACTAGGGAAATGAGTATGCAAATAACAAAGGTCAAAGAGAGGTAACACCAGATTTAACAATGAAATCCCTGTAAATGTGAAAATACGTCGGAAAGAGTTCTACTATGATCTTATAAGTTTATCTTACACCAATAATATTACATCACAAACAACAAGGAGATTCTTACACACAAGATTTACATAGACAACCTTACTAAACTCTCTTTAGAGATTATTTGACAGGAGATATACCATACCAAATACATACATGCACCCATGTCCCACTTAGAAGACAAGCATTAACAATGTATGTGATATTGATCATTGTAAATTATTTGAAAACAATTTGTTTCCTTTTAAGATTCATAAAGGAAATTTTGGATTTTAAATTTTTATTTGATTGATTGAAAATGAAAAAGTTAGGTAATTGTATCAAAACATGACACCAGATTTGTAATTGTCTCTAAGAAAACTCTATATAAAAAACTAAGATTTGTAATTGTCTCTAAGATTCTTATTTACAACACACCCTTACACTTCGGGGTAAACAATTCATCATATAAATCATCATTTTGTCCCACTCACATGTGGTGTGGGAAACAATACCGATAAGAAGTTCCAAACAGAGCGAGACCATACATCATGCATATGTTGAACTGTTTTTGCGCACTTCGTCATTAATTTTCCAAGGATTAGGACAAGAGAACGAATCCAAATATATGAAATATGGTACAGAGCAACAGTTAGTAAACATCTCAAATTAGCACTACATATTAACCATCCAAAGAGCGCGTCATATTGTCTTACATGGTCAGCACACAGCTCCGAAAACTACCGAAGCGATCAGAAAAAGTGTTCATAGATGAAGAGAAGTATCGACTTCCGACGCATCATCATCCGACTTCTTGTTACAATCGACGAAGGGAAGACTAGTCTTCTTCATCCCAAACCCTCCAACATTCATATTGTTCTTCATCGTTGAGATCGGGACAAGTGAAAGACGAAACCTATCATTACGGTCACCATCGTCAAGATACCGATCAAAGACAGGCCGAGGGGAAGGGTGATTCGCCGTGGGCATCATCAGCTCAGGGTGAAAGAAGAACTTCCTAGGATCACGATATTGCATGGAAGAAGCAACTACATGATGAGGGCTATCACCATTACTATTACAAGTAGCAGCACTACTAGTATGAAAAGACTTGCTCTTTTCTTGAGCCTCGAAGAACATTCTCAATAGTCCCCTTTTCTCTCTCATTTCCTTTTCCTTTTGAAGTTGTTTAAATCTCTCTTGTAACAAGAAAATGGAAGAGTGAATCACACCATCTTGATGCATATCATCTCTACCCATATCAAGAAATGTATGCGGTTTGAGAGACTTTAAAACATATGGAAACATCAAAGGGTACCATGAGAGATCTTGATTTGGGTATTTATAAGGTAAAGGGACGTATAATTTCTGTTTTTGTTTTTTGTAATGAATAATGTGCATGTCGGATGACACTCTGATGAATGGAATCATTGAAGTTTATGAAAAATGCCAAGAGGATGAGGTTAAGTGGTCAACCTTTTGTGTGCTTTTTTGAGTTTTTTGCTTTCATTCTTTTTGAAAAGATAGTGGTTGCTTGGTTCAAAGAGAAGAGTACAAGAGAATGTTTGGAACCTGTATATTGGAATGGTGTGCTTGGAAGGAGAATAATATGCTTCGTGTGTGTGGCTTGTAATCATGTTTTTGTCAATTAATTGTAACATATTTTAAGGTTTATCTTGCAGTTCTGTGATAATAATTTTTGTTTTAATAATGTGATAAAGGAGTTCGACCTCTTTTAATCATATCAAAAAATAATTTCTTAATTATCAATATAACATGAAAAAGACTTGTGTACATTTATTTGACTTGGACCAAGTAATACTAGTAATCTACATTGGATTGGGACTTCTGAATCAGCTTTATGTTTGATTGTGATTAGTGCAAATGCCTAACTTGTCTCTCAAAAATGAAATCGTTTCTTATCTCTCTTCGTGGGAGAAAAAGAGGGAGCGCTGTGGGTGTGCCTTTTGCTCTTTTGTCTTTGGGCGTTTGGGACTATTGTACAATGACAATGTGCATAATGTTGAGGTTGCAGTTAGTCACTATATTTCTTATATTTTCCACTGTGATATCTCCCAATATATATTCCCAACTTATTTGATCAATGCATTATGCTTTTTGTCCATGCTATTTTGATTTCGTCAACAAGATACAACTATGTCACCAAGTATTACAAAGGATCAGCATCTCTTTGTTTAAATCTAATTAGAGGTTTATCCATCGTAGTTCTAATGTTCAGCTATCGTATGGCTGCACCTAGCCTTTTTTGCCCTATGTATGATAACTATAATTTACTATGATTAGAAAGAAAAAAATAATCTTAACAAAATCAATGGTTAGAATTGATTGGAAAAATAGTGACACACGATTCAAAGTTATTACAAGTTCTATAGCACGGAGCTTTTCTGGTCTCCGAAGGAGGAGAGATCACTGTGAACTGAATTTATCTTCCAACAGATGAATGTAGAATTGAAAAAGGTGTCTTGTACCAACTGTGGAGAGTAGTTCAAGTGTCGAATCATGCTTTGTGCTCTGTGCCGGTTTTGAAGCCATGGAATAATGCTGATCAACTTCATCAGATTTTTCAATAGCAGAACTATAGCAAAACGAAAATAGATTAGCATGCCTTTTATCATTATTCAATCCATTTCGTACCAGTTGATCCAAATGTAATGTATATTAACCTACTATTTATAGAAAGGGTTTGGCAACGTTGGTTTTAAACAACAATGGCGCTGCAGCAACTATTGCCAAAAACACTAGCTACTACCTAGTGTCGTGAAACTTACTAACTAATGTTTCAGCCTTTAAGACACAACCAATTGGATAGTACATTGAGCACCAGTTACTAAGCTTCGCAACACAAGTGGATAATACATGTACGGTTAACTCTATTGGATCACTAGTGACTTCATCGACTACTTGCAACAGCTTTAAAAAATTATGTAGTTGTAAAAAAACAATTACAATATTGAGATCAGAAGGCGAGTATTCTATGTATCACATTGAAAAATTCTTATTCATCACACTAAGTCTGGAATTGCTAACAATCAGCCACAAACATGTTAACTTTACATGATCACATCCATGAACGAAGCACCATATCTATTTGAACTTCTCTTTTTGGTGTACAAATTGATTCCATTCTCATGTCCTCCACCACTTCTCTCGCCCCATCTTTATGTCTCTCTCAACCAGAAAAGCCCAGGGTTTCTTTTTTGCCCAGGGTTTCTTTTTTGCCCTTGTGTTAAAGGAGGAAAAAGCCAAACGCATATTAGAAAGAAAGGAATAATCTAAAGGAGCCAAATCATGCGTGCTTTGATTGAACAACAAAAACTAATTGATGGGTGTGTGAAATGTGTTTGCTGCAAAAGAAACCAACCAACATTCTTTTCTTCTCTCTCCAATGTACAAAATTAATGTGTATATCTAATTTGTCTTGGCTTCCTTGGCTTGGTGTGGCATGCTTACATGAAAGCTGCAGATGCCTCAAGGAAACTAAAGATACTAATGTTCATTCATAATATATATTGATAGGGAAAATGAAGAATTAGAGGTGCACTTCATTAGTATATGGGTTAGAGTAATCGTATAACTCTTTCAAGTATTTAAGGACTAACTCTTGTGTTGCATGCTATTTTCTTTTTCATACAAACGATTTTGATTATATTGATTGTCTTTATAAAAACAACATAACCCATTCTAGTCATGTACTATATTATTTTATAGATAAAATTTGAAACTTTTCTTAAGGATTATTCTATACGCATGAATGTATGTCTCGTTTTCATATCATATTGTGTCCGATCGTCTCGCAATATGTATTAAATTGAAATATGTAACTTAGACAATCATTGATGTTTCACGATAAATTTATAAAAACTATATTTGATCGTAATTGCACATGTGTCACATTTTGTTTCGACATACATGTCTGATTAATCTGTTATAAGAATTGTGGGAAGGTGGGAGTATATATTAAGCGAAAGCAATCTAGGGTGTCCTCATGTAGGATCCTTTTTTTATTTAACCATTTAATTTTATTAAATGAAATCTCATGATGGATCTTATTGATAGAACTATTAGTTTATTAGTTTATTTTATTTTTCTAATCAAAATTATCTTTATGTCAATATAAGATATTGTACATATTTGGGTAATGGGTATGTTGCAAATTTTCAAATATGTATTTGGAGAATTGTTTATGGGAGAATTCCCGAAAAACATCACTTGAAAGAATTTATTCTAAAGAGATATCATCAAAGATTTATAATTCCCATGAGATCCCAAATTATCCAAATGTCCACACTATCCTCCACTCCCATTGTTTCTCTCTTCTCTTCCATTCTCAATTTAGATTTCGGGGACGTTGAATGATATCTATGGTTTTGATTTGTAGTTGGCTGATGTGTTTCCGTGTCTATGTCGTTTACCTTGCCTGATTTTGGTGGCTTGGGTTGCTGATCGTCGAGTTGAAATCAAAATCAAGGCTTGATTCATTGGTTCAGTTTTGTTTGTTGATTATGGTTGGGAGTCGATACTCTTGTTGAAGTTGACATTTAATTGAAATAATATTTGAGGCAAATTGAGATAAAATCCCTAAATAAAGTTTCCCCTACACCATACTCCCCAAAATATTTGAAAACACACTTCATCGCCCCCCCTTCTCATTACACATTTGCATTTCACTCAATATGATTTCTTTTCTAATTGAATCTTGTACTTGTGGGTCCAATCTTGATCAATTTCTCCTCAGCTCTTGTTTTTTCCTTCAATTTCATCAATTCCTCACAAATGTAATAATTCCATCATCAAATCGAGTTGAGTTAAACCGAGTTTTCTTTCATCCACACAAATCGAGTTGAGTTAAACCGAGTTTTCTTTCATCCACACAAATCGAGTTGAGCTTAAATTGCTATATTGATATCGTATTATGATCTATTAAGTTCGTTATGAGATTATGTATGATGTATTATGAGACTCTGTATAATTTTTTCAATTATAATCTATTATGAGCTCAAATTGCTGTGTTGATTCTGTATTATGATCTATTATGTTGGTTATAAGACTCTGTATTATAATCAATTATATTTCATTCAGCGTTGAGATTATGTATTATGATCTATTGTGTGCACTATGTATTTGAAATCCCACAGTAAAAAGCAATGTGATTGTAGTGTACTTTTTAACAGATGCAGTATAAAATTATATGCTATCGTAAAATGTGTTAAAATATGTAGTATACAAGGGATTCATTGCAGTGCTCAGTATAAGAGTTACAGTATAAATTTGTCGGTGTGCATCGTGGGTTAAAAAATACTACTTTCATTAATCAAAGTGAAGTACATGCATAATAATACAATGATCCTCATGAATCAGATTCGACTACAAACCCAAACAACTTGATTAACTAGGAAAATTACATCAATTTAGCGACAAAGCTAAAACATCTATAGCAGCAATGGAAATAATTGATATTTTCAAGAACCCAACGACAATCTCCAAGTCTTTGACTCTGTCAGCTACTACAATGCAACCACAACCACAATTCTGAATTACAGCGGTAAAAGATGGTGAAATCGAATCTTTACTGGGTTGACACCAAGAGAAAAATCCACAATCCTCGTATTTGAAGTATGGTTTACCTTTCTTGATTCTTTCTCAATCAAGAATTCGAATTACGGGAATATTTTAGCAATGACAATACTGTGCTATGTAGGTGACGAAGGAATTCACACCGTCATTGGTGTTTGATTGCAATTATCTATTTATTGAGAAGTTAATTCGAGATACGAATTTTGGATGGATTGGTGAAATTAGTGTTAGATGTGGAGATTATGGTTAGATATGAAAATGAGAACAATATAGGTTGATTTATGGGCGATTTGATGCAAAAAGAAGAAATATAGGATAATTTGGTCCAAAATTCTTGGTTTGAAAGGACAATTTGATCAAAAACACTTGGATTGAAAGGAGAATTCGGTCCAAAATTACAAAATAAAGGATAAAATAATTGGTTAATTCAAACTGTTTACGTACATGAAAAAAGACTTACATGCATACTTCCATTCGTGCAAATTTACATTTACACGAATAAAGACTCTTAATCGATTTACGTACATACTTACAAGATATTAATTCAAAAGATATTAATTTACATTTGTTGGTATGATGATGAGAACTTTTATTCTATTGCCAATGTAAGTTTTGAAACAAGATCAAATTGTCATAAAATGAAGTAACATAACAACTTCACATTTGTTGGAATTTGATAAGTTTATGAGATTTATGACAGGCAATTATCCATATAAGTTTTAAATCATGATCAATTTGTCATAGAAGAAAGTAACCTCATGTAAGTTTTGAATCAAGATCAATTTTTCATGTAAATTCATGTAGGTTTATGTAAGTTCTGGTATGTTAATGAAACTACCTTGGTACTATTGTCTATATAAGTGCATGAAACCACTTTGTAAATTCACACTAATGTTGATTACCTTCATGAACACTAACTTAGATACTATTGTCCTTATTTTATCTTCATGAGGCACATATCATTCCATATAATAGATTTACAAAGTCAATTTACCAAAATGACTTATACAACTAACAACATATAAGACATTTAGTACACAATGCAGTATACAACTACCAACTTGTTAGACACTTATTACACAATACAGTACAATACATAACAAAAAGTTCATAAATATAATAAGATGAAGTATATAAATTGAAAGTTATAGATAACCTAGAAAGGGGTGAATAGGTTAATTCAAATTTTAGCAAGTTTATGCAGCGAATTATATGTTTGCACACTACTGTTCTATGCAAACCACTTGGGTGGTCTGCAGTTAACACTTCAAGGTCTGCTACAGAGACATCAATTCTTAGAATTTGCTTCTGTTTGGCTGTGAAGGTTGATTTCTAACAATTCTAAATACTATATAATGAAAGAAAGTAAGAGACACACAATATTTATACTGGTTCAGACACTTGTTATCAATTGATAAACAAGAGCTTAGTCCAGTCTTCCCTTGGTAACTAGTTTAGTCAAGCAAAGAGGTGAGTATCACCATCTTCTTATTTGTAGCTTACAAGACAACTTCTTTTTACAAGCTAAACAACTTGTACAAAAGATGAAGACCCACGATCTTTGCACAAATTCAGTATCCTGAACTCTGCTGCAAATACTATTCTTCTACAGACTAGTGAACCCTCTTTACTGTGTTTCACGATTCAGCTCTCTTGAGTAATCTTTGAATGTTGATTGCTTTGCACTCTTGCCTTTCAACCTTATGCAACAAGGTTACTTCAATGAGCTTCAACGGTTTCCTTTTATAGGCTGAGGAAACCAACCTTACAGCATGGTATTGTTTCTGATGTTGACAATTTTCCACTCTTGTCCCCCACCAACTTGTTTCTTTGCTGGCAATCCACTAACTCTAGAATTTATGTCGTTGCTGCTTTAACTCAAATCTTTATTTGACTGACTTCAAACCTTTGACCCAACCATCATCAACCACTGTGTTGCACTCAGTCTGCTACACCTTAGTCTGCATATTGTACTGTGAAACCTCGTCTACACCAGTCCACTTCTTGTGATGTCTAGATCTTTTTGTAGACCTTTCTGCTTCTTCTTCTTCTTTTTCTCTACGCTTTACTGTAGATTACTTCTCCCCCTGAGTCTGCTTCTCTGCTATATATTACTTCTCCCCCTTTTTGTTAGTATTAGGGTAGATGGGAGAACTTCAATGGCAGTTCGTATGCCTTTGAGTTCATAGAAGACTTTCTTCTGCACTACTTGGAATTGTGTTTCTAGCAGTTCCATCCTTGTATCATTGTTGCGGATGTGTTTAGTCAGTTGTTGTTGGGTAGTCTGCATAGCAGTGTGAAGCCTTCTTAGATCAGCCTTGGTTTGGCTTCTGAATATGTTGAAGTTGGAAGTGTTGATCCGTTGATATTGAAGATTCATGGATTTGGCTTGTTTCAGTTGATTAATGACTTCTGCTACCAAATTGTTGAGTGTAGAGCGAAAATCCTAAAAGGTCTTGTGTCTGACATGCCTTTCTGCTTCTAAGTCTTCAGCAATTGGCTACAGAGTTTCAAGAAGATCATGAAATGCATCTCT
>LIEC01006014.1:0-48896 GCA_001925005.1 Drosera capensis
CCAAGGATCTTTTTAACATCTTTGAACTTACAAGTGGTATTATAACCTATTTTTGGAGTGAATCAAGTCAAGCAAGTCGGTGTCTCTAGCAACTTGACGAAATGGTTTGCGAACTATCTTTGCTTGTGCTCAAATCTCACACTTCTCGGGTATGTCACCGCCATATTTAGGAATAAACCCAAACTTGCTCATATCTTGGATCTTTCTATAGTTCATATGACCAAGCCTTCTATGCCACAACAAAGGAGAGCACACAAAAACTTGAAGTTCATTGATCAAAGCAATAGAAGTTACAACGGTTATGACAAACATATCATCCCTCTCGTAGGCATATCCAAAGAATTCATTGTTTACACTCATCATCGCCTTCCCACTATGAAAATCAAGACGCATGAATGCATCACATAACTAACTACCACTAACTATAGTTGGATTATGCTTCATATCTTTAAAGGTAATGGACCTCCTAGAAGTGAGCCTTGAGGATCACATCTCCAATATCTTGCACACTAGCCTTGACACGATTAGCCATAGTGATAGTGTTGTCTCCTTTCATCGGAATATAAGTGGTAAACATGTAACGATCCTTACACATGGCAAGATATCCTGGTATCTAATAACCATTCCATGTCTTACGATGCATCTTTTTTTCTTGAGACCATGACCACAAAGTCCGTTGGAACTGCTTTGACAACCTCTATATCGCCTTGGTTTTGATTCCTCTTCAAAACCTTGTAATCCTTAACATAGTGATCCAACTTGCCACAATAATAACACATCATTTTTTTTCTTGAACTTCAATTTATTGACGTTCATATTCATAGGAGATCTTGCCTTCTTTTCTTTTGGAACTTGGGCTTGAACCCTTTCGCCTTCTTTTCAATCTAGATTTCACTCCCCGATGGCTTGGACAGCTTAGACAACATTAGTTGTTGTCTTTTGCTTCTCCTAAACCTCCATCTTCTCTCGGGTCCTTAATTCATCCTCAATATAGATGAACCTTTTCAAGTCCGCATGTGAAACTTGTCCTTTCCTCCTCTTTATCTCCGTGGCGAAAGCTAACCACAAAGGTGGTAACATGTTGATGATGGCCCTAGCGAAGAGAACATCCCCAATCTTATCACAATATATGGAGTTCTAGATTATCCCATATCTCCTTCGCCTTTGTCTTCCTAGACTAGATAGCTTGAGGATGCCTTGACAAGGTATTGATGAGACGGCTATGGCAAAACAAATTCACTTGAGCCTACTCCTTTGCTTCCTTGGACTTCTTATCTTCTAAGAATGGTTTATCTTCATAAACAACATGGTATACCTTGAGAAGTTACATTCCAAACTCTACCTTTTTCTTCCATGCATTGTAATCTGAACCATTAAAGTGATCAAGCTTGAAGCCTTCGATTCCTAAATTCTTTGTGATCTCCATGAATAACACCTTAAGATTGTTGGCATAACACCAGATATAAAGACACAAAGAACTTGAACATAAACAAAGAGAACCAAATGAATGGATCACTATGAAAATGAACACCAGCGCTTAAGGTGTTATTTGGCCCCTATTTGGTGCAAGAACCTCAAGTTGAACCACTTCTACGAATGCAACAATGATCAAGGAAAGTACCAAACCTTGATCCACTCTCTTGGCTTGAGAAATCTTTTTGTGTTCTTCAATAAAGGAGTGTTATGTGCTTTGTGTGCCTCTCATTTTATCTTCTTATCCATCATCTATAAACCAAAGAGGATTCAGATGATGAAGAACACATTTATAACCCCACACAACCATCATTCAGGAGCAGAATCTTAAAACAAATGAGTGCGAGACCATTAGGATCAATGTGTAACTGAAAACATGAAGATTGTATTTTCTATACAGGAGAGAGATTACACCCGAACGTGTAATACTGATTATGACTGTAATGTACATTTTGGAGAAAGCATAATTTCTATACTGAGGCGATTACACCCTTGGGTGTAATGTTCATTATGGTCATAATCCTCCACTATAAATTCCTCCTCCATTACACCCTTTGCATACAAGTAATGATGGTTGTGGCCATTGGATAGTTGTGGCCATCGAGGGCTTCATACAGGGAGACCTAGACGTGTTAATATGGCTTACACACCACATTGAACCGTTCAAACGAAAGGAAAGTGAATACTTACCCCGTTAATAATTGGATCCCCATAGTTATTATCTTTAGATAGAGTTATAATTGTTGGCTTTATGCTAGAGTTGTGATTGTTGGCTTTGTGTCTAAGTTATATTAGTTGGCTCTATGCATGCCTAAGTTATGGTGGTTAGCTTTTTCCCAGAGTCGGCTTTTGGTGGTTTGTCAAATCATAATTTATGCACTCACTTATTCTGAGTTAGTCAATTCTTATAATTAATATAAATTTTTCTGTTGTATTTGTTCAAATTCATTAAATAAATTGATAAAGTTGGAGTTTCTTCTTGCCTATGCTCAGAATCAAGTTGGCGCGGATTTTGCAAATTGCGATTAATAGCTTCAATTTAGCTTTAAGAATTCTATTTTGATAGAGTTTGTTGTATTTCTGAGAGAATGGTCATATCTTCAGCTTATGGTCTTGTCTTAGTGAAAAATAGGATAAGTATAACATGTCCTTAGTACAAAAGAAGACGAGTATAAAATAGGATAAGTATACGATATGATGTGTATAAGATGTGATATATTGTTTGATTCATATGGCCTAATTACATATTTTCTTTACCTTTCTTTCCTTCGGGATTTTCTTTTGGGGCTTTCCATGATTTTTCATAGTCAATGAAAAATCCCCTAAAAATCGAACTTATCTTCTTAGGTTATTGAGTTTTTTTGTTCACGGGTTATGGGTTTTATTTTTAGGTATGAGCCAAAATGAAGCTGGAGCATGTTAGAGTGCGGATGCATGCATATAGGTAGCTTTACTTATATTAGATCAATGTATCTGTTAACATTTATTTTGGATCAATGTATAACTGAATATGTAATATTTTCATTTATTGGAAAGTGAAACATGTATTTGTAATTGTAATGGTCTAGTTGTAATTTATGTAAGCATGATATTCAAAAAATTCCTTGAATTTTATTTCTAAAATCCGTTTGGGTTGTTTGATCTTACTATAGACCGTGTCTATGGCATCATAAGCAGACTAATATCAGTGTCAGACCACTTAATTCTCCATATCGACTGGACCTGCCAACCTATGTCCACTATCTCGAGAAAGCTTGTGAGCAATCAACGGCCATGTAGGTATGAGAATACATGGGACCAGGATGAGGAATGTGTTAGCATTGTCTGCAAGATATGGAACAACAAGATGCAACCTGATCAATAATGGCACATAGGTGATAAACTTTCGGTCGTAGGGTAAGCTCTAAAAATAAGGAAGGGGGAATATGATGGTCTATTAAAAAATGAATAAGGAAGACAACGATCCCAACGGGCACATTCAACGATGGTTTCTTAGACGAACTAACCAGTACAAAATGTGATCTTGATGATCTCCTAGAAGAGGAGGAATCCAATTGGGCCCAGTGTGCTCGATTCACTTGGATTCGAGAAGGTGATAAAAAAAAAAAATACGGGTTTCTGTCACCACAACGCCAACAAGAGTAGAAACCGGAACACAATCCATGAGCTCGAGAATGGTAATGGAAGAAGGGTTAACTCCAAGGACGAAATCAGCTGATCATCAACGACTTCTATCAAAACTTGTTTCCACGCAAGACGAGCAGCTAATAATCCTTAATATGGAGGGATGAGAGTCATGTCTATCAAAAGGGTCCAATAGTTACCTCGAGGCACCTTTTGTATTCAGAAATAGAAGAGGCATTGCGCTGCATGTCGAAAAGAAAAGCCCCCATTCTGAATGGCCTGCCTTAATGTTCGTTTCTTCAAAACACACTGGATGATTATTGGCGAGAATATCACCCGAACTGCACTTTACATTTTCAGTGGTGAAAATGATCCATCACGTTTGAACAAGAATTTCTGGTCTTGATTCCTCAGGTATCAAAAGCAACGAAAATCCCTCAATTTAGGCCGATTAGTTTATGTAACGCCCCGGCTGACCCGGGTACTCGGGTCCAGCACGCGGGTCGTCACCAAGAAACCCTTTTTTCGGTTTAGTCCTTTCAGTATGTTTTGTCCTCACTTGCACACACCCTGAGAAGCTTCCCGGAGGTCACTCATCCCAACATTACTCCACGTCAAGCACGCTTAGCTGTGGAGTTTTTAATGTGATGGCTTACCGAAAAGAAAAATGCACCTTATTGATATAGATAGTACTATCAAATCATTTAATCATTTCCTTGGATATTACAGTTTATGTAATGTAATTTATAACTTAATCTCAAAAGGCAATCATTAACCGTTTGAAAAAAGGTGCTGTTATCATTGATTTATGATTCCTAGGAAATTATCATCGTAAATCGAGTCATCACGGATAATGTGATCACTGTATTTGAAACGACGCAGTACATTAAATACAAACAAGGGGGGGGAAGGAAGGGCACTTTTCCATGAAGCTGGACATGGCGAAGGCATACGACAAGGTGGAATGGCTTATCCTACAAACAGTTCTAAATAAGATGGGGTTTTCAACCAACTGGAATCCTTTGCTGATGAAATGTGTCTCGTCCGTCTAAATCAATGTTTGCTCAAAAGATCGCCACTGCCACCGTTCAAGCCGTCAAGAGACCTTCGTCAAGGTGACTCACTTTCGTCCTTTCTCTTCATCATTTGCACAGAGGCATTGTCCTTTCTCATAAAAAAGAAAGTGTTCAAGGGTAAACGTGCCAAGGGTAATGGTCTGTAGAAGGGCTCTAAGAATTCACCATCTTCTATTTGAAGACGATAGTGTGTCTGTTTGGTAAGGCATCACAACGAGAGGCTAATGCGACCACATGTTGCTGCAAGATTATGAGAGAGCATCAGAAAAGATGATAAACAAAGACAAAATGATTGTGTGTTTTAGTCCCAATACACTGGCCCCTTGCGAGCGACCATTGCCCAGAGATTGGGATTTAAGGAGGAAATCGACCTTGGAACATACCTTGGAATGTCTTCTATCAAAAGGAGATCGAAGACTCTAATCTTTTAAGGGGTGAGAGACCGGATGAAATGAGCTTTGTCCAGATGGGAAGGAAAGCTCCTCTCGACGGCCGGAAAAGAAGTCCTTGTAAAGGTAGTCCTATAGTCAATTCTGACCTTCTTGATGAGCTGTTTCCGTGTCCCTTCGACCTTGGTGTATGACCTGCATCAAGAATGCAATAAGTTTGTGTGGGACTCGTCGAGCATCAAACGCAGGAATCATTGGGTGAAATTATGCATACCAAAAGGGAGAGGCGGGGTGAACTTCTTGCATTTTGGATGCGTCAACGAAGCTTTGTTCTCCAAGCAGCTATGGCGGATCCTCTACAACCCCAGATCATTGGCAGCAGGCATCCTCAAAGCAAGGTACTTCCCAAGAAGCTCAATACTATCCGCAGGTCAAGGACACAATGGATCATATATCTGACAGAGCCTATAGAAAGCTAAGCCACTCCTACAATAAGGATTCAGGTGGAGGATTATCATAGGGGAAGACGTTAGAATCTTCGGGGACCCTTGGATCCCAAACAACCCAAAGGGAAATTAACAAAAACAATCGCCATACTTACCTCTAGAGACAAAGATGGCCGACCTAATTGATCGTGAGATAAGGAGGGAACATCCTGAGCATCCTGAGATATGAAAAACAAAAACAAGCAATAAAAAAACTGTTAATTAATGGGCTCAACAATTTGACCTGTGTCCCAAAAGACATGGAATAAAGTGGAAAAATTCAAACATACTTACAAACAAGTAATAGTTATTACAAAAATATCAAGAAAGAAAAAAAAAAACGTAAATAGCAATGAAAATTAACACAAAGACATCCCAAAAAGACAATCAAAAGGACATGCCAATAATTACATTTATTCGTTCGTAAAACATATTTCATTATTAAACACAAAAAAGAAACTCTCCTATCATCCATCTCAATTTATCAAAGGTATAACATGATATTACATGATATTTTTGTAAATATGTAGATGTTAAGTGTTAGTTTGGACATTAATATATTCATATATAGAAAAAAATGTCATGATATAGGTATGTCCAATAAAAAATGAATGATTGAGTTAAAATAACACAAATCAAAAATTAAAATTAAAATACTATCATTTATTATTAATCATTTATTTTTAACCATTTAATCTCGACTGTTTATTTTTTTATTAAATACATCTATGTCATAATATACCCTTTCTAAATCATAATATATATTATATTATTTAAAGTCAAAGTTGTCACATGATATTACATGCTATTTTTTGTAAATACCTAGATCTTAAGAGTTAGTTTGATCATTTGAAAAAAAATTCTTTCTCTGTTATTAAGGGAACGATGCATTTATGTAAGTTGAGAGGAACAGTTCCCTCAAGGATTTAAAACATTTGCAGTTAAATAGAACCCCACCTATGTGACACATTTTGAAGTCTCTTTATAACCAAAAACCAGCATAGTGACCACAGAGGCAGCCGCCGAACCCTCGATCTTTTTTTTGATCGGAAGTCAAACGCGCTAATCCACTGTAATATGCGGCCTGATACTATACATCAGAAACAAGACTGGAAATGATCCTCATTTCATCAACGTTTCTATACTGCCGCATCAGATCAACAACAGTAACTTCATCTTCAAACCAGGTCCGAATTCCGATCAACTCCTCCAAATCGATTCCCATTCCAATCCACTTTCCCAAACCCCTCTAGGGTTTCTCCGCTCCGATCTCGAACCCCAAATCCCACATCGAATTCGATCCGATCTCGCCTCCATCACCTTGATTCCCAAATTCCCAAATCCTAGGGTTTGTTTCTATCGTGGAATCGAATCGGCTTGGGAGTCAGTGAGTCATGTTCTATGGGGCGGTGGTGTGGGACCCGTGGCTGATCCTCGCCCAGATTGTGTGTCTCCAGTGCCTATACTACTTGACTCTCGGCGTCTTCCTCGCGATCCTCGTTGGGACGAGGGTGTCGCGGCTCAGTCTCGTTTACTTCTTCGATTTCGGGACCGTTACGGCGAGCACTGTGACGGGATGGTGCGTGATTGGATCGATTCTTCTCAGTTCTGTTGCTGGGTAAGCAATGGTTGGACGGATTTGTGATTTCGGTGTTTTATGCTTTGGTGGTTCTGAGTGTTCTTATTTTTGATACCCATTGCGGTTTTCATTTAGGGTTTGGTTCATGGGAACTGCAGTCATGGCTTTCTGCAATTTATATCATGTGTGCGCTATAGACTATAGTACTGCACATGTGCGATGGACGAATTGAAATGAGTGCCGAAACGTAGGTGAAGCCTGTGACGAGTATTTTTTAGTATTTTGCCATTGCTCTGTGGGCTTATAATCTAATATAGAAGCTACCTTTTATTAGTAGTAAAAAAGATCTGAGTTCTTTACATGTCCAATTGGGTTGTACAATGCATTCAAGACTTCGATTTTGAGTTCATTTCCAGCTTTTGATTTCAATATTTTGCAGCTATATTAACCATGACATGCTTGCTTCATGTTTGTGTGGTTGTAACTGAGCACCTTGAAATTTTATGTATAGGTGACGAGATTTGAGGTTTGCGAGTCTTTTTCTTGCAACTGGTTTAGGTTTTAAGGAGACGTGATTAGCTTGAGATGGATTGGATAAGTTTTGGTTGAATGTTGAGGAGCTACAGGGAGGAGTTGTACATGTCTTGATTGTCTTGTAATGGGTGATCTTTGTGTAGAAGGAGCTGTGCCACTTGTGGCATGCTGTTCTGAAGGGAGGAAACCGATTTTTTGATCAAATCTTCTTGTAGAAATGACCCCATTGCATTGTTTCATGTGTCAAAAAAACAGGAGTCTTAGAGCTGTGTCTTTTTGCCCAACCCTTGAACCCATGTGGTCGGAGGCTATTTTATGCACAAATGGGAAATTTGTTATAGGGTTTTTAGTCGTGCTGAAGTCATTAGTTGTCTGTTGAGACTGATCTAATGAATTAGGTGATTGGCTGGGCAGCATGGATGGTGATGGGATTACTTGTGAATAGGTTCCGCTATAGGAATATTATTTTATCTGACATCTTGGGCATCATGACTTTGACTGTAGGAAAATTGGGTTTGGCGGGTGGAGTTGGGGATGTGGAAGGCTATGGGGGTGTGAGATTTGCTAGAAGATTTCTTGTGCATTGGGCACCTTTAGAGTGCTTTCGCAGGCATGTGCAAGGATGGTTTAGTTTATTGACTCAGGTAGTTCTATAGATTGTAGTGTCTGGCAATATTCTCCTGGAGCGACCTTTTTTTTTACCTAGCTGTCCATGCAAAGGTCTACATTAGCTTTTGGTGGGTGTCATGTTAATGGTGAATAACTTAAAGGCTGTTGAGAACTAGACAAGTACTCTGTCCCAAAAAAAAAAAGGAAAAGAAAATTTTGATTTGGATCGTTTTCTTTTGTGAGTGGAACTGTAGTTATTTTCTGAAAGGGTTTTTTTTACTGTACCCCCTCAAAACTTAAGTAATTCCATATTACCTCTAAAAAATTCATAATTCTATATAACCCCGTTAAAACATACATAATTTCATATCCCTCTCATAAAAAATAATAATTCCATATTATCCCCTTAAAAATATATCATATGGATATTTTATGTAAGACCCAAGCCACTTAATCGGCATGTCTCACACATAACCCCGTTAATAACACATTGACACAAAACTTAAATGCAGCTATTCCCAGCTATTGGCTCGAGGAACCATACTAGCAGAAAACCATATAAACATGGGCCAAAGCTTACAAACCATAATTTACATCGCTGTATATAACCATCCACTCTTAACTTCTTATTACATAACTTAAAACCCGGTCGAGTTTCCAAAACAACAAACAATGCATTGTTCATGTATAGACACCCACCTCAATACCATCTACTGCTCGTCCGTTTTTATCCATCTTTTTAAACTTAACGTTCTATACCTGAAATGAAACAATATTCCAGACAATACAATGGTAAGCTCAAATGCTTAGTAAGTAATTTCTTCCTCAACAAGAACGAGGTAGGAGTCAAAGAATCATAAAGCCACAATTCTTAGAAAAGGGAATCGAATTATGGCTAGAAGATAAACGTCATTAAACATAGTATGCTTGCATTTTTCTTTAAACCTTATCACATTCCCTATGTCATTTTGATTCCATTGCATTACATCTTTACTTGTACAGTCTGCAGAGTTAGTACCCATCCACGAGGGTCCTTTGAAACTTTACATATCTGAAGTTTGAACACCACATGAGGTGATAGACGTGGAGTCTGTCACTTCAACATACAAGGTTTCAACCTTTTGAACCCAAGTAGTATATCAAGAGCAAAAGAAGTAAGTAGTAATGCACCATGAAATTACTTACAAACTTGTATCTCCTTCTCAATTATTCCTCTTTTCTTCCTTGTTGGTTTGATCTTTTCTTCCTTAGTATGTTTCCCTTTTCCTTTGCTAATTGTCCGAGCCTTTGAGCTCTCAAGTCAAGACCCAACATGAAACTAGTAGAGTTTCTATGTTTATTGTTTTACTCCCTTTCCCGTTCTCACAAGATGACACCTCTCTTATTCCTATCTTTCTTTATTTCTTTATATTTATCCCTCCTTAAAGGTTCAAATACATAGCTTACTTAGATTACATCAAGTCACGCACTAACTTTTGTTTACCTTATCACGGTCAGAGAAACATGTCAAAACCTCTTCTTGATAACCAAACAATATTATAAACTATAGAGTTCTCTACTTTAGCATACAACTTGGAAAAAATAAATTTCCAATTAAATATCTTTCTTATTTCTTTTCCCTTCAATGTGACACGATCAAGAAGTCCTAGCTAACAAAATTTCATTGTAGTATTAAATAAATCTATTCTAATGTTCTACATTATTTTAACAAGGTCTATACTTGATGTACCTATAACTTGTAATAGTCTTATTTACCAAGCTATAACTTTGACAAGATATTTTTTTTAAGATTAGGATTTCACGTCATCACATTTTATCCCCCCTCATCAAATCCTGTTCGAAAAGATCACCTAGAATGATCAAATTATCCTTTTTATTTTAAAAGTAAATTCAAGTACATTTTACAGATACAATTCAATTCTTACAGTATAATTATTATATGTATATTTATTGATGAATGTTCAACACAAGCACTGTTAATTTCCTGTCATGATTATGGATTGTTAGAAGTGATGGTATGTTGAGATGGGTGGGGAAATGAGTTGGGAAGATAGGGTTAGAGATTCAGTTTAGATAAGAAGGAACAAAGGAAAAAGAAAAAGAAATGTGAATATTTATTCCTTTTTCCTTTCATATTTTTTGTTAAAATAGTTTAACTTTGGTTATACATCAATTCAGGTGATCTTTTTTAATTTGGTGATCAAAGGAGGTTAAATGTTCATATAATGGATTTTCAATGGGGTGAAAAGGAATTTTGAGTTTTCAAGGGGGTGAAATGGAATTATGTAAGTTTGAAGAGGTAATATATCAAAGACCCTAGGTTTTAAGAGGGTGATATGGAATTATGACTTTTTAAGTGGGTAATATGTCAAAATCCCTTTCAGAACTGTACCAGTTAAGAGATGAACTGATGGAGTATGCTATAGCAATGGATGTGTGTTTCAGTATTTCATGTGGGAAAAAGTTTCCTAATGAGGTTATTAATTGTGGGACGGATGGAATATGAGTTTCAATTGTTGGCGTATTGAATTGGTGAGACATATCAGAGGAGAAATCTGTAACTACTTCCCACCAGGAGTTGATAAACCAGTGTACCTTTTATGCTTGAATATGAATGGCATTTTACTACACTTATTTTGTATCAGTATTTTACTACATTTGGTTCTAGCTTTTTATTTTTGTCTTCTTCACAAGGCATAATGTTATCTAGCGAACCAAGCACACACAAAAGATCTAGGAAAGAACAATACGTGACATAAGAATTTATATGGGAAACCCAAGTACCGGGAGAAAAATCCACTACATCACTAGAAATCCTGATGGAAAATTATTATGTGAAGGGATGATATAAGATGTGCAACTGCTAACTCGTTACATTGAGAATACTCTCTCATACGAGAATATATAATATGCACAACCTAATCTCCTAACATGGGCCAAGCCTAACTCACATAATAACATAAACATTGGTCTATATCATATTACATAATCTGGTTAGGGTTTGCCCCCAACGTACCCTTAAACGCTGGCGTCGCATAGCGCACATTTATCAGGCCGTGAAGTAGTTGACAATCTTAACACTTAACACTTAGTTAACTGTATTATCGGGTAGACCACCTTTCTGTGGTGCCTTCACTGTTGAATCTGTTGATGTGCTTCCAAGGGTTTGATGTTGAAGGTGTTCGGCCTGACTCTGCTGGAGTACCTGTGAAAGTTGTCTTTTGTTGTTTCTGGGCACCCTTCAGCTTTTGGTTTCTATCTTTTTCTTGTCTGTTTTCATGTCTTCTGCTTTCAGCTTTTAGTAATTCTGGTAGAGTGATGTTCTAGTAGCTCTTAATCATTTTCTTCCAGAATGTTGTGGATACTTTGATTACATTTTTTTTACGATTTTTATTCATGTTTTCTTTTTGTTGTCTTTTCCTCTCAAGTTTCATGTTGCTCTGAGAAAAAAAAATTTGGTGCTGAGTATTGGGGTTGCCTGGTGCATCGTTCTCTTCAGACACCATCTATGGTTATTTATAAATTTGTGGTTCTGAATAAGCTGAGTGGTGCTCATACATCGATGCTGTCTTTGTTCTTGAAGCTTGGGACCTTTTTGGTACTTTATTCGTTTTGAATTGACCGGCATTATTCATTGCCTAGATTCAAATTGGAATTGTGGGGCGTGAAATAGGATATTTCCTATGAAACTGATGTTTGAATATTACTTCAATATGCAGAGCTGGATACATGCTGTATATAATTGAGAGGGCAAAGAAGTGCCTTGATTTCTCGGCCACCCTCTATATAATTCATCTTTTCATATCCACGTTATATGGTGGATGGCCTTCCTCAATCACCTGGTGGGTTGTAAATGGCACTGGTCTCGCTGTGATGGCTTTGCTTGGCGAATACCTGTGCATAAGACGTGAATTGCGAGAAATCCCTATAACTCGTCTACGTGCAAGTAAGTGAATTCTGTATTTATACAGTTTCCTCTTATGTAGGATGTTAGTTGCTTCGTGTAGTGTATGTTCTTTGGTTTAGTTGGAACAGCAGTTATCTCCTTATGTATGTTGTTTTATTCTGCTTCCTTTGACCTGACATGATCTGATCCTTCTTTTGTTGAACAAGAATCTTTTCAAATCTGTTTCCTCTCAACGTTTAATCTGTTCTCTTGCTGCGCAAGTTCTATGGTTGATTGATTTTTAATTGGTGATATCATTTTCTTAAGCGTATGAGCTTATTCATAGGTTGTATACTGATATAGTCATTATACTATACCCGCCTAAGTAGTGGTTTGCCTTAAAATATGCTATGTGCCGCTGTAAACAGTAAGCACCATTGGACCTTCCTTTGTTCAGTAGTGGTTGCCAGGGAGATGTGGTTTGTGTCTAGGAGCCCAAATTGTGTTAAAAGTGTTCCCCATGCTTTATTCCTCTTTTTCCTTTTTTTCTCCTCCTTGGTGGCAAGAAGCCACAATCACAGGTAAACTGATGCCTAAAAGCGTTTTAATGTCTGGGAGGGCAGTACCAAATGGACACTTACAGAGTATCAGAGACTTCCATCTTATGTTAATTGTTGAACAAACTATGGCGCATAACTATTTAATTTGGTATCAGAGACTTCCATCTCTCTCTTTGTCTCTTTTTTTTTTTTCTTCTGGTATTCTCGGTTTGTGTTTGCTGGAGAAGGTAGTCTGTTAGGGACCTGTAGTGCTGACCTTCAATTATGCATTTAAAATTGCAAGTGTTCACGCTTTCTACGTGTATTGGAGTAAATGAGATGATCAACTCTGCGCTGAATCTGCAAGATTTATGGATGTGATTGGCTCTTTTTTAATTATTATATTTTAATATGGCGTCCGATTCGAATGCAGAAAAAATCTAGGATTTTTTTCTTCTTTTTTTCTCTCTATTGCAGGTGGTATAAATTAAGGTTACTCTACCAGTTTGGTCTGTCCTTGTATAACACATTCGAGTATCTCTGATGATTTTCCTTAGAAAGGATTATGTGGTCAAAAGGCTTTAGATGGTCGTTTTAACTCTTTTATGAGGACATTACTCAGCCTTTTCTTTTTTGGTCACTCGAGCAACCTACATCCAGCTTCTTAAGCGTTGAGTATGGTGTGGTTTTCTTTCTTTCTTTCTTTCTTTCTCCCTTCATACATCCCTTTATTGCAGTTTACTGGCTTTCCTCTATAATCTTATCTAGTATCAGTTTTCACATGATTATCCTGGATAGGATAGATGAATTGGGGTGATATTTTGGGGGTAATCTGTGAAAATTTAAAGTTTCTCGGATCTTGTTTTCTCTTCACGATCTTTCTTTTCCACCTTCTGGCTAGGTCTTAGTTGCAATTTGCAAATCTACTATTTTTCCTAGTGTTATCGTGTCGCTTGAGATTGCGAAATTAATTACATAAAGAAACATATGGCAATGCAGATGTTTGACTGACCAAAGACACTAAACAGGCAGGAGAATCAAACTACCTTATGTGCATGTGGTTTCGACATTGCTGATGCCAATGTCTCAGATGAAGCTCGTGAAGCGGCAGCTCTGTCTTTGATGGTTCCGAAAATGATCGTCTAAGCAATTGTATTCGATTTTATTCTTTTGATTTTACTATGAATCAAATTGCCAATATAGGATCCCAGCAAAAAGAATTTGGGTTGCTCATTGTATAATGATAGGTGCTATTCTAAGGAGGGTTGGTTTTCTATGATGTGGTCAGGAATCCAGCTTTCTGTCATCTAGATGTATTTTGCTTTAGGCGAGTTCAGAGAAATAGTAGAGTTCACTGTAAGACTATAATGGATATGAATGTGCTCAAGATATTGCTTTTATCATCAGTATGCTGTCGTGCAGTTTAGTCGATATGTTTGCTTTCCATCTTTCCCTGTCATCAAGCGATGCCCAAATTTGACTGTTTGCATTTTCGATCCTTGTGCTGTGTGCAGTTATCTGCATTCTTACCGTATCTGGTTTTGAGTGCAAAATTGTATAACATTAAACTCTAGTAAAGATTAGATTCGAGCACTAACGTTGGCTTAAAGCACCAAATTTTACTCTTGCTAGCACCAGTTTTGCCAATCCGTCCAACAGATCTTTGCACACACAGCTAATCACTCAAGTCGATTGCTAGCTCGACTATGCTTCTTCTATTGGTTAGTAAGCTGACTTTGTTTGTCTACTGCTAAGGATCGGCTTTCCAATCTGATGAAATATCGGCGACAGCTTCTCCAACTGTCAAATAAACTCGTTGCAACCCGAAGGACTCCAAGTTCTTCGACTCGTGTAGTTTTTCCATCACAGTTCCAGAAGGATTCACCAACACCAACTACTTATAAGAAAGTGCCTCAGTAAGATGATTATTCAAAAAAAGAAAGAATTGAAAAGTTGAAGTTGTTTATTCTGATGCTTGAGCACATGGAAGAGATTGTATGTTAAAGAGGCATTACCTCCAGGGATCTTTTCCTGAGCATCATCCTGAGTTCTCGTAGCAGATCGATTCCACATGTGTCTATGGCTGTCACGGCTGCCAAATCAAAAAGGCACGATGTCAATTGATAAATCGCAATAGCTCCTTTGATGCACATGCAAAATACAAACTCTTGCCTGAGAAGTGTCCTTTATCATGTGCTATATTAGATCTATAATTTGATAAGTGTCAAATACTGGATCTTACAGCACTGTCAAGAAAGATTTGCGGAGTTCTTCCCTAAAACGAGAGTCCGATTCCAAAATCCAAATCCCCACAAGAGAACACCTTATGATAGATAGGGGTTTATATTTCGTCATGAAGACTAAAAATGGTCCTATATAGCATACCAGACATATCTAAGATTATGCATTTGAGAGTGCTCTGTGTGTTTGCGGCTATTCGGTCTTCCTCCTCTCTGATCCACCGCAGCATCCTACAGCATATAATGACCTCAGTTTAGTGTGCTCAAGCTGAAACTAAAGACCATTGTTTCTTGGGTTTGATCCTGGACGCTAAACAATCAGCAAAAATATTGGAGAAATAAAAAAACATAACACGAATTTGATAGGGGACACAAACCTCTCTTGTAGATAAGTTGAGTTCGCGAAGTAAATAGGAGACTCGACTGCCATGATGAGAAATGAAGGAACTCTTTCGGCCTCTTTGTACCTACCGATCTTTTGGTATATTTGTGTTCCCGGTATGTTTCCTAGAATTGAGGTGTTTGGACGTGTGACATGTAATAGGATCTTAAACACGGAGATCCCTACCTGAAGAATTTTCAACAGATGGTCATATCCAACAACATATGGCAGATTAATGAATCAGTCAATAATGTATCAGGGGAAAGGAGAATTAGCTTACAGAAATGCCGAGACCCATGGGGACGGAGACGAAGAGAACACCAAAGAAAGAACAAAAACAAGCTATGAAATCTAGCTTGTCAATATTCCATAGTTGAATCGCTGCTTCATAGTTTATCAACCCTATAACAGCAGTGATGATGACAGCGGCTAAAATGAGGTTTGGTGTATAATAGAACAATGGCATGAGGAACATCAGAGTGATGAATACTGTTACTGCCATTATCACATTTGAAATTGCCGATTGCGCACCAGCATTGTAGTTCACAGCTGATCTTGAAAACGACCCTGCAAATGGCGGTTAATTGTATGATGGCTCTTCAGTTATTGACAAATATAAATATAAATTGTATGATGGTTCGTGAACATTCGAAGTAGTTTGATTGCCAAAGATAATTGTACATAGGCTGACCCGCAGAGCAAGAGGTAATGAAAAATAAGAGTAGTTACCCGTGGTGACGTAGCAGGAAGTGCACGAGCCAGCCATATTCATAAGTCCGATCGCAAGCATTTCCTTGTTTCCGTCTACTTGGTAGTTATCTAGTGCCGCAAATGTCCTTCCAACTGCGATTCCTTCCTGGCGAAAGAAAACATGGTAGAGTGTGTTGTCATGTCTTTTGCAAGGGTCAAGTAGGACGCAGAGTCGAAGATAGATAGCCAGGTTGCATATGAAAAATTCTAAATAGAGGAACAGTACCGTTAGAGACAATATGCCGGTGACAATGCCAGTTTTGATGGTAAGTACCAGATGAGGGCCACCAAGCCATAACATATTCAACGAAGGCGGATTTACACCCTTAGGCAGGTGGCCAATCTGTATTAAGTGCAGTTCAATATAGTACCCTCATTTTTAGGCATAAAGCTTTTGTCTTTGAATACGGAATTGAATATCATGATGAACTTGATGTGGCTTTGGATACTATATGCTATGATTTGAAAGTCGTAAACAAGTACTTACGATTTGGATTTGCCGAGTGGTGGGTTTGATAGCACAAACCATGATTGTCGATATGATGACCGAAGCTAGAGGAGCAGCAGCAGATACCCAAAAGAGCTTCGGCGCCCTTCCGCTCTATAAGGGAAGACCAAATATTCAACTGTCGAAAGGGAGACAGGATGTGGATGTAACATGCTGTTTAATGATATGCTTTAAATGATACTTACAATCTTCCTTGCGGCAAGGAGAAGAAACAGGAAACTGAATCCCATTGTAATGGTCTGCCAAGACCACTGCAACAACAAGGAAAATACTAAGGCTAGAGACCTTTTTTCCTCGAGAAATAGTCAGTCTGTCCAATTCTCGCCAAACGAAAAGAAGCTAGGGATTAATAAGGTGCCTTGCCTCTTCCCTGTGTTTGACAACAGAGGATAAGACAGGGACAATCTGCATCTGGTTTGTGAAGTGAACAATCCCAAGCAAACCCTTCAACTGTTGTAATGATACTATGATTGCAGCGCCTGCCATGAATCCAATAAGGGTTGCTTTTGATAGAAAATCAATTACGAATCCCAACCTGCATTTGCATCATTCACTGTCATTCCTCTATTTTCAACACACTGGACAAAAGACAAAGACAACAAAAGACAAAGACAATAACGCAGATAAAAGGGCCGGAGAATTATATCCATTCATTTGCCCATGACGAACTAATTGAAATTCTGTGGATGAGCAGAGCGTATCAATTGTTTGTAAGTAAAGTTGGTATCTGAACCTTGTCGAAGACTAAAAGTCTCACTGAGTAGGGTATGCTATATAAATTACCTTTTTCCATTATTATTATTATTACCATGTACATGATTGAATGGAGATCATAGAGAGCGCAAAAATGACAAGCTAGTAACTTGGTTCAGGGACATAAAAAGGGCCTAGATAATCAGCACTTTTTTCAAAAAAAAAAAAAAAAAAATCTCTTTTGATCAACCGAATAACCCGTAAACCCGGAAAACCATTTAAACCAACTTTTGCCGATGGGCTCACCACCATAAAGTAACTTCGCACTCAATAGGTTTTGATCTTTTCACCTCTCCTTTTTTTAAAAGAGTTGATTCAGCAGCTTACTATATGTGGTGGAGATATCCCCTTGCTAAATATGTACTACATAAAGTTCCAAACTCCCTGCCAATGCCCAGAGCAGCAAAATATTTGACAAAATAAAACCTATTAAACCGAATAACCCGTAAACCCGGAAGATCATTTAAATCAGTTTTTGTTGATTGGCTCACCACCATAAAGTAACTTCGCACTCAGTAGACCGGTGCTAATCTGATAGTTTAACGTTAATCTACTAACCTAACAAGGTAGAAGACAAGAAGCATATGTAATGGTAAAGCGACCACACGATAAGGAACACACAAGAAAGGGAGAATGTATACCTTAGAAGACCAAGTGAGGCCTGGAAAACTCCAGCAAGAAAGGTGGCAGTGAGTGCCAGTTTAAGATAGAGCATCGGTTCGTCTGCAAAGGAGACGGCTTCACCAAGCATGGTGCCCATGACAAGAGATGCTATCGAGACAGGGCCGACTGCTAAATGCCGTGAGCTCCCAAGCGCGGCGTACAACAATGGTGGTACAAAGCTTGAATCTGTCATCATTACATTCATACTGGGATTGGGATACAGTCCACAAAAAAGAAAAAGAAATAAGACTTAGAAAAAACCGTTGAGAAGACAGTACCCACATCAGGATTTGAGAGATGACTACATCAACATAAAAGATCATGAGTTACTTCACTTATTGTCATTCTATTTCAAATTACTCCACTTATTGTCACTAAGAGCCTCATACGTTTGTATGATGTGATAGTTTAAATTCACCGATCATAGGAACCAGTGCATAGCCTCTTGAATTTTTGGTAAAAGACCCACTAATATGTACTCGACCATAGGTTGAGTATGGTGTCTGAGACAATAGGCCCAAAACCAACATCACACATGCACGGCCAACAACTTGCGTCTATACTCTGCGTAATCCAAATTACATGTTCCCGTCTGAAGCTTAAAGAGGATTCACCTTAGGGGCTTGGTGATGAATGATGATACAATACCCACATCTGATACTAGAAGCTCATGACAAATGCATATAAAGTGTTACTTTATTTTATTTATAGTCAATTGATTTTAAGTTGAAAATTAATGGTCGAGGAAGTATTGATAATTGGCTTCCGCCATTGGTTTCGAGGAAGTGAAACTGCAGTATTAAGTTTTCATGAGGCACAGAAAAGTGTGTCTTGCGTTTTATATATTTTGATGATCGAAGTCACAAAACCAAAAAGGGAAAACCAAAGTGATACTACTACTCACAAAGTCCAATTATCGGTGGTAAATTAGCAAGTTTCGCATAACTGATCCCCTGCATCACACAAACCAAAGATTAATACTTCCAAAACTAAATAATACCTTTCAGAAAAAAATTACTTCAACATTATCATTTGCATCATAGTACAAATAAAAAAATAAAAATAAATAATGTTTTAAAAAATTAGTGCGTATAATTGAAATATGAACATTCTCTATGTCCTATCTACCTCGGTCATTTCATTGATCATTTGCAACAAAACATGATATACTCCAACATGTTCCAACAGACAAACTCATATACTTGTTGTTACCAAATCAAATTTTGTTCCGAATTTACAGTTTCACTGCTAAGAAAACAAAGACAACAAAGAATTCAACCAACCTGAGGGATCGCGAGGCTAGCGATAGTAAGTCCCGAAACGATATCAGACTTGAGAAGTCGAAAACTGTAGTTCGGACCCCAATGAAGAATGGGGAAAAGAAACTGAAGAGCAAGAACAAGTTTTCTTATCCCAGTTTGGTTCTTGAAATTGCTAAGTGGATTATCAGGGAAGAAAATGTCACCCAGCCTGCTTTTCAGTTTCTGGAGTGTCGGTTTCTTTGGTGGCAAACAAACACGGTGCAGTTCTCGTCGTGGTGGTGGCGATGGTGGCGGCATTGGGTCGTCGGAGGATGGTTTTGGTGGCTCGACGACAACGGTGGCTGTGGCGATGGTGGCGGTGGTTTGATCTTGGCATGCAAAGGCTGGGAAGTCATCTACTCTGTTTGAGTTTGCTCTCATCTTTTCCTGGTTTCTGATCACCAAAGACCAGAACAGATGGAAGTACAATTAAGAAGGGGGTTTAACTTCCTTTTTGGCTTTCGCCAAGTTTTCTGATGGCAGTTTGAAATAGGTAAGGCTGTATTTATAAGGGTGATTTATCCAAGGAAATGACACTGTCAATTCAAACTTTTTTTTTCCATTGGTTCACTTTATGTAGTTTAGCAATAATTATTCACAATCACAAAAAAAGATGACAAAAAGTGATTATCGTTAACCATATTCGACAGTTGGATTTGCCTTCGTATGGTAGTATTGTGCATTTGGTGTCTCATATTGCACCATTTTCGCCACATATCGCTTGGATCTGTTGGTGTTCTCGTGTCATGTAATAAATGACATTGCCTAATCAGAATGTAATAGTCGGTCTACATTTCAAAAAAAAAAAAAAGTCTGTCTTCTTGGTACTTGTCTTGTTAGCTTTAGATGAAATTCAGAGATATTAATTGTGTGAAATATACGATTCAATTTGACCAATAATTAGGACATAATCATAGATGCATATCCAAATAAAGAGTATAAGAAATTACAATTATGAGGAAAAAAACCTATACTATCAGCATATGTATTGCATTGCATATGGTTTTATTTTGCGTGACCTCAAGACTCAAGAGACTGAGGTAGGAGTACAATAAGCATTGCATAGATTTGAATGCATTTCTCATGTTAGACTTTGCCCTTTTGTAGCACAATTAATGAGCACACCGATTTCTTATGCTCATCATAAATCCAACATATGGTTTATGGGACGGATCATAGATAGTGGTTGACCAAGACTAAAGTGTCTAACTCAATTGCTTTGCACTATCTACTAAAGGGTTTGGCCACATAAAATTAACAATTAAGATTAAAACACGCATGATGAAAGACACATCTTATGATAAGAACCAAATATTTTATAGGTCCATTATCATGAAGTTGATCCATGATCTCAAACACATCAACCATCAAATTTTAATCTTGACTATTGTTTTTAAATAAACATACATAAGTTTATGCATGCAACAAAAGACAAAAAAGAAGAAGAAGAGGGAAATAGTGTCCATGAATTATATATATCCATAAAAAGTAAGCTCTTTTATATAATTCTTCCTCGAGTATCAAAAACTCGAGGGTCTTTCTATGGGTCTTTTTGTACCGTACAATAGCAATTGGATAAAGCTCTTTTCAAGTTGTAGCTTCATAAGTCATCCATCCAAGAGGGAAGGATGTCAACCGGGGCCATCGACTTCCCTTGTTCGAGGTTTCAGGCTCTCGGGGCTTGAATAATCTTCACATAATTCCTCTCTTTGCTTGGGAGTTTTCCAGTCTATTTGACTGTTCTTAGTGTTTCAGTCACCGTATTTTCCCCCAAGGAATTCGTTGTACTTGTAGTGTAGAAAGTTCTCCATCTATCATTTTGCCACTTCCCAGTAGCCTTTCATTTTCTCCTCGGCCTCGCAGGCACCATTCATTTGGTTTGCCACTAGCTTCGAGACAGTGCATACGTGCACCCAATTTGTCCCTAGGTACGTTACTAGGTTCAGACAGGATATTGGGGCTTCATACTTAGCAAAGTTAGATGTTGTCTTCAACCTCATGTCTATTGCACATGGGAGCTCCCACACGGTTTATGTGATTAAGAGTACCCTCGCCCCTGACCTTTTTTGGGTGGAGAAGTCGTTCGTGTAAAGTTTTCAAATCTATTGGTTAGGTTTCTCTTCCCCGGTTCCTTCTAAATCAGGATCGACTGGGAATCTGCATTCAACCAAAAAGTATTCCATGGCTTGTGCCTTGATAGTCGTTCAGGGCTCATAAGTGATTATATAGTCACTCTGGTCCACCGACCATGTGATTAACCTTCCAGAAACCTCAGGCTTGTGCAACACCTATCTTAAGGATAGGTCGATGACCACTATAACAGGATAGACTTCGAAGTGAAGTCTTAGTTTTCAGGCAGCATTAGCGAGTGTCAGCGTTACCTTTTCAATTTTGTAGTATCGAGTTTCTTGATTATGGAGTATCTTATTGAAAAAATGGACTGGCTTTATCTTTCGTCTTTGATTGGAGCAGAACAGCTGAAATCGTCTCGGGGAAGGCTGTCATCTCTCCCAGGTTATTGATTTTGTGAGAAGGGGAATCCGCCTTGGGAAATCTTTGAGCTTATCAAAGATCTTTTGACATCCGATGTCCATTCCAGGCTGACCTATGCTCCCCTTAGGGGTTTGAAGAAGGATAATACCATCTCAAATCCCCGAGAGAGGAATCTCACGAGTGCGATGAGACAAGTAATCTGTCTTTGGATTTCTTTCTTGATCTGTGAACATTTCATGTCAAGAACAGTTTGCACTTTTGTCGGGTTTACCTCTATCCCCAAGCTTGTGATCATGTATCCCGAAAACGTTTTTGATCCAATCCAAAAGGCGAATTGGCCGGGGTGAGTAGTATCTTATAGTCTTTTAAGATTCCAAATGTCTTTCCAAGGTCTCTGGTATGTTCTCTAGACTCCACCGATTTAGTTAGCATATCATCAACGTAGACTTATATGATGCTTTCTAACAAAGGACTAAACCATCATAGACCAATCTTTGACATTTTGCTTCCGTATTTATAATAGTAGGTCCCCCTCTTTTGTAATGAAGGATGTCTTTTCATCATCTTCTAGGGCCATTTGAATTTGATTATATCCCAAGAACGCATCAATGAATGACAGTAGTTTGTATTCTGAGATAGACTCAATAAGTTGATTAATTTGGGGAAGATGATAGCAATCCTTTCGACATGCCCGGTTTAGATCAATGAAGTCTTCACAAATTCGTCATTTCTTGTTCGCTTTTTCTACCATGAAAATATTTGTCAGCCAATCCGGGTATGCTCCTTTTCTTATGAAATCGACCCTTAGTAACTTCTCGACTTCTTCAGCAATCGTCTTATTCCTCTTGGGGCTAAGCTTCTTCAATATCGTCTGATTTGGCGCAAAGCCTGTGGAAGGTCACACTTGAATCTACCACAAGCAAAGATGTTCGAGTTCTCCCACAAAACCGTATGAGTGTTCCTCAATCAGGTTTTTTGAGAGAGACCCCGATCGGAAAGAGCTTCTCATTTTCCCCCTTTTTTAGTGGGATGTTGTCAAACTCCTCCATCGATTTTGGGATTTTAGATTAATCTCATAGATCAAGGTGTAGGGGGAAGGCTTCTCAGGCTTAGGAAACCTTTCCCTTTATGGTAGCCTCATAACACCTTCTGGACTATTTTTCACTTCCCTTCATGACCTCCTCCCTCGCCATGGGGAGTCGGGAACTTTAGGATCAGATAGCATGGAGAGATCACCATCTCTAGTCCTATCAAGGAGGGGTCTCCTGATTATCCCGTTGTATGGACATGGGAGATCCACCACAAGGAAGTCGACTATTTTGGAGGAGGTCCTTTTGGTGGTCTCGTCACCGAGTACCACCAACCAATTGGGTTTTGAAAGCCTTTAGATCCTTGTCGCTCATTCTTATTTTCTTATACGCTGTGTAGTATGGGACATCCGCGGATGACCTGCTGTAAACCACAACCCTTTCCGTGTCAAACTCTACGATATGAACACTTAGGACTACCGCATCATCATGACGGAATATGATTCCCGCTCCATCTTTCGGACCGACATCGACTTGTTGATCATCCCAGGCTCTTTGATCTTTCTTCCTAGGCTTATTCAAGATGCTTAGTTCGACGATCCCTGAACTGTCACCGTACTCAAACGATGTTAGTGCCTCGGATATCAAGCGAGTGTTGTTTCGTACCTTTTTCTCATCTTGACGGGGTATGGGTCCTTTTCCTAGGTCTTTATGGAGATCAGTCCTTTTGATGATCTCAATCAGCTTCAAAACCTTTTGAAGGCTCCCTTTCTTATCACCTCATTATAGAGCTCACAAACCTCCTATTCTCGTGATCGTCTGGCTAAAACCTTGGAGTTCATAAGACTCCTAAGGTCTTCTCAGAGGGGTCAATTTTGATGATTTCGGAGAGGGGGGTATTCTTATGACGTGTATCCGGTTGAAATTCAAGTTGTTAGGTGATGCCCGTTGTGGAGGTAGCCTGAGGTTTATGAGATTGGTAATTCTTCTCATAAAGGTAGAAGTCTGATTCTCTATTTAGACTTAGAATGAAGCCAGCATCTCAGTTGTGACTAAACCTTGTTGTGCCTGGGGTCCTTGAACTTCCTGGTCCTGACCAGTTACCACCTCGATCATGTTCATCGGTCGAGATAGGTGGTCAAGCTGATTAGTACTCTGTTTGTTCAATGTTCCTGGTATTGTGGCTCCTTCGAGTCATTAAATTGGACCCCATGATGAGCATCAAAATGTTTGTTTGAAAGCTAGGTAATGAGTTATCATCCCATATACTTTTATGGTGGTATTTATTTGATTGGTCCTGGTCCACACTCTTGGTCTAAAATTACATGAGGAAACAACAGATCAGTTAGTCGGACCCGAGGAGGTTTCCTTCGGGACTGACTACGATGCTTATGTTAGTGATGATTAGATGTCCAATTAAAGACTATAGATAAGTTATCTTTTAAGGTAGTAAAATGAAGATATTTATAGGATATTGTTCATCATTTGCATGGTTGACACTTATCATTTCCTTAGAGTAGGAGTGACTTAGCCGTTCCTGAGGTGTAATGTGCCTTTTTTTTTTATAGATGCCTTGGCTTAATGGTGTTGGACTTTATTTTTTACCTTTAGCCTATTATGACATGTTTATTTAGTACCAATAGTTTCTATGGATATTGAATGGGAGTCCGATGGGCACATAGGTGATCTTATTCATACTTCAAGTATCTTTGACATGTTAACCAAGATAATAGAGAGATTGAAAAAGAAATTATTCTCATGGTAAAAGAGCATAATGAATGACTTGGGAATAACTTCTGAAGGTTTTATGACAAGCCAATCTTTTGAAGTTGAAGGGCATATACTGCCACACGATGGTAAGTCCATGTGTGTTGTTATGAAATAGAGAGTTGACCCATGCAAGGAAATGAGAGTGATTAGGTGTCTTTGATAATGGTGATAGGATGATGGAGGAAAGCTTACAATGATTTGTTAACGTCACACATGGAGAGCTTGTGACGTGAGAGCAAGAAGCTTTAATTGTGCATAATAATTCCTGAGATTTTTACAATGGGAAAATGGTGGCTGATTTTTAGCCAACACGACCGTGTGCCATCACACAGCGCCACCACAGGCCGTGCAACGAAACTTTAGGCCTCAATCGTGCACGACTATGTCTCAGCACTCACATATGTGCTGTGTTCTTCGCCTAATTTCACCAATCCACCTGAATCACGATCACATTCAACAAAATCTTCCACTTGGAATTGATTCCCAAATCACTAACTTAACACAACACTCGTCGACGACCGCGTGCTAACTTTACGTACCAACACAAGTGGCAGAAAACTACTGAAGCTGATAACTTCTTCCACTTCGACAAAGAGTTCCTTTATCTCCCAAAACAATTGCTGACTTCCACCATGCGACTTATCAGCACTACAAGTACTAGCGTCACTCCTTAAACCGTGCCTCGGGCTTCTTATGCATTATTGTCTTTCACTCTTGTACACACGTCGTCTAGGAAACTCTCCATACTCAATATTCTTCCTCAATAAAAAACTGTAGTCTCTATCATGCAACCTTTTCACAGTTGCCCTTTTCACAATCACGCTATCACTCTTGATCTTGGGATCCTCATTAGGGGCTTTCACGAAGCTCACACACTTCCGTGTCTCATCATTACGAGAACTCAACAGCTCGAAACTGTCACTCGATAGAGTAACTGCTCCACTGTGTCCACCAACCAACATAAGCTGGTTGTCTATCTTTCGAGCCTTTATAATCACCAACGAGCCTCTGCAGACTCGTATGCCTTCTTCTAGAATTGATACGCTGTAGTTTCTAAAAACATGTATACCAACCAGTATCAGGTTTCTTCTCAAACCCGGAACATATTGAAAATCCCCCAAGGATAGGAACAACAGCGTTAAACATCCTCACTTTCATAGAACCAATTCCAGAAACTTCACAAACTACATCATTATCCATTAAGAACGAACCTCCACAAGGCTCAAACGTATCATGCAGACTCCTATCAGTAGAAGCATGACACACATCACCAGAATCCAAAATCTAAGAGTCGCACTTAGATTGACATAACAAAACCAAAAATTCATCATCATTAAAGGACTCAATCATGTTCTTACTTTCGTCATGTTTCACTTCATTCTTCTTCAATGCTAGACATATGCATATCACATGGCCCTTCATATTGCAATTATAACACATGATCTTTCTCCCATTGTAACTCTTAGAATGAGCACGATCCTTACCTTGTCTGTTGCCTCTACTTAAAGACCTACCACGTGCTTCAACCTTAGAAACCTTCAAAAAATGAGAAACTCTTTTTTCGTGTATCCTCACTCATAAGAATACTAACGACATCTTCAAACTTGAGTTTATTTCCGTCTGACGAATTACTAATAGCCATAACAAGGCTATCCCAACTATCTGGAAAACTCGTTAATCGCCTAGGCCAACACCTCGTCATCAAACATGATTCCAACCGACTCCAACTAACTCGACACTGAGTTGAAATCATTCACATGCTCCGCCATTGTTTTTTCTCCATTCATCTTTATATTAAAAAACGTTTGATGAGAAATGCCTTATTCGTCGCAGAAGTCTTCTCATACATCCTCGACAACGCTTTCATGAAAGGTTCGGTAGTCCTCTCTTTGGAGATGCTGAAGACAATCATCGACGACAATGAGAGTCGAATCGCACCCAAAGCTTTGCGATCTAACAGCTCCTACTTCTTCTAATCCATATTATCAGGCTCGCCCTTCTCACCTTCCAACAGTTGACAAAGGTGCTTCTGATAAAAATAGTCTTCCATCTGCATCATCTAAAGCACGAAATTCGTCATATCGAATTTCTCCATCTTGTTCTTTCCTTCATCCGACATGGCTCCCACTTAATCAGAAAGTCGTAATAGAACGATTTTTGACACCGAAGACGATCCACGAAGGAAATTATCAGGTTTTTCGATCACTCTCTCACTTTATAAGATTAATCAACCTGACCGTTTTGATACCATTTGTTATGATTGATTAATACAACAATTAAGTAGTAAAGAAGAGTGACACAAGATTTACATTGGAAAACCCTCAAGAGGCAAGAATAACCCACGATCATCAACGAGATCCACTATTGAAAGAAAACTGATACAGAGATTATTGGTTATAAGGGCATTTATAGACCCCACGAAATAATCCTAATTCTCCTAAATATGATTGACTTAAATAGTAAAATATTTAAACCACATCTAAATCTAAAATCTTGGAGAAATCATTGCACATTAACGAGGAAGAGGCCGCATGTACAGCCGTGCACACTTCACACAGCTCACGCACGGTCACCAAAGGCCGTGCAACGAAGCTTGAGGCCTCAATCGCGCATGGCTTTGTCTCTACACGCACGCCCGTGGCACGTTCTCTGTCCAATTTTGCCAATCCACCTGAATCTGGACCACTCTCAACACCGATATCTATCTTTAAAAAGTTAAATATGACTACTAGAACCACCATTCTGGAGTAGTACGAGAAGAACGTAAACTAAAAAATAACCTCTGTGTAAATTCACAGTGTAATAAAATTAGATCAGTACGTCTGAATCCATCATAGTTGAAGTTCCCTATGTTCTATGCTCTTGACAACCTAACATCAAAATCCCACCCCGACCAAAGGGACGACGGACAATCAGATAAACTTTTGTGGTAAAAGTGGTTGTTAAAGCAGTCACACTGATCCCTTCTCATTACGATCGACACTTATGCCTTCTCATAAAAGAGAACATTTTATCATTAGATTGGGGGATATAAAGATGAGAACAACTAGAGGATGGAAATTAAAGGGAGAGCATAAGATAAGATACAGGCGGGGCATGGGGAAACTTATAGGTACACTAAGAACCACCATGTGTTTCTACAAGCAAATTGGAAGAGTCAGTTCGCAATCCTTTTTTCGCTTTTATAAGTGCAACATGTTTCTGAACAGCTAGTTTACGGTTGTATGTCAAAACTATCATTCATCCATGTATGAAAATATAACAAATACTGTAGCAATCATTAAAGAAGTTGAGAATACTTTATCTATATCGGCAAGAAGAAAATTATTATAACATACAGGATCATTCAATTCATTATAAATTCCTATTCCATTCAATTCATTATAAATTGATTTTGAATTAGAATTCTAATAGTTTAATATGATATCAGAATTAATAAGTCTAACGATCCATTATTTCGTATCATCCAAATATATATCCCTATTTTAGGACCAAAAAAAAAATTCATGTGACGGACGAGAATAATTCATCCATTTGGGATAAGGTGAAAATAATAATAATATTATTATTATTATTTGAAATTAAATTAGAAAAATTAATTAATTCCTAAGCATACAATCCACACCATTCACGTTTGATTCCGATTTAACATCACTTGCTAGAAAGCTGCTTGCTTTCCAACACAGGATATGATTTCTTTATCTTTGTTTTTTATTCACTTCACTCGTTTTCCTTGCTTTTCTGTTTCTTGTTGGCTTTGCCCATCAGTAAACTATCTATCCCGGACAGATATTCCTCTTAAAAATGTCGCGGCCACTTTACCTAATCAGACATATGATCTTTACGCGACTTAATCACTGTGGTGTAGCACTTTGGGTTTGAGAAGACCTCACCAGCCGACATCATCCATGTTAGGCAGCTATCTCAAGCTGGTTTATATATATGTACGTATTCGAGAGTTTACAATGTTCATAGAGTCACGTATATAGATTATTAGAGTATTCATCAGGACGACAAGTGTAACGGGTGAAAAGAGATCAGTTTGATTCAATTCATTTCGGAGAAACTTAGGGAATGACATCGGCTTTACGACTTCGGATCATGGCTAGTCAAGAAGAATCGATGCGCATGAGGAACTAAATTTGGACGATGAGAATATCCTGGAGCACAAAATCAAGCACCAGAAAAACTTAAGCGACAAAACGAAGGACATTCGATCCAGAACAGCAATTTGCGGCGAGAGGCAGCTGCTATGTAAAGCTGAGATCCTTGCGTTGGAACAAAAAATGTCTTAGATGCTCAGGTTGATTCGGTGGATTGACAAACGAATGAACCATAAGTGAGCTTTTATGTCCTGAAAGGATTTTTCGATCGCATTAAATTAGTGAAAAGAAGCTGCAAGATCGTATGTGTTTGCACACACACACACACACACACAAAAAAACATTTACATGATTGAATGGTCGATGATCTATGATCTTTTGATAAACGTGATGATGACAAAATCGTTTGACATGATCAAGACCAAAAGAAAACAACAATATTATATTGTGGAATATGAGATTGGGGCTCTATATTTATATACATTGTTAGCTTGATCATCAGGCTATATCTTTAGGTTTTTTGTTAGGAAGATAATTAGGGGAATACCTTCCATATAAAAATAAAGATATTCTATGTAAAAGATCTCTATATCCATTACTATCTCCTAAATCTTCCTGTTTGTTGACTATCTTATATCTCTATAAAAATAAATAAAAGATAGTTATAATCATTATTTTATGATCATTAGTATGCATCATAGACACTAACGGAGCCAGGACGATGAAAAATAACTAAGTAATAAAATCACTTGACTATATAAAGTCCTTTTTTCATTATTAAGATCCATAATAAGTATTATATTATCGATTGAGATTTTTGATAGAACTGCTTCCTTAACATAATATAAGAGAAGGTCATGTCATAATGTCATGAGTTTGATCTAGACAAATGCATTTGCCCCATATGCTTTCTTGTAAGGGGACGTGAAGATCCATAACATGTTTTTTATCATCAATTCAAATTTTTGATTAAATTTATTCCTTAATAAATAATCTATGACTTATATTTCAAATAGAGAAGAGGCAAAGCTTGTGATTTTTTTCGAAAAAAGAACCCATTGGTATATAAAAAAATAGTTGTATACCACTTTTTCATAATTAATAATAAAAAAAGAACACCTTTTTAGTTGATTTATACTTTTATTTATGCGTGATAAATAACAATATTATATGAAATGCATATTAATCATCAAGAAATTTACATTTTTTTCTTTTATTAAAAATTTGTTTTCAATTACTTCTCCAAATTAATCAAGAAACCCTTGATATGCTATATAATTTTATATTACTTATTGGATGTTTGGACCAGTCACTAATGCATTTGAACCCGAAGTGGCACAAGAATCGATCCAAAATGAACACCTCCCTTCGCCCATATCGTCCAAAGAATTAACCCATACACTAGTTATAATAGCCCGCCCAAATGACTAACAAAAGAATACACGGGAATGTATTTGATAGATCCATCGTGCTTTTTTCATTTATGTAGCGTTTGATTTATGGTAATGGATACCGGAATGGAATACATGATTCCTTGGAAAAGGGAAAAATATGTTTGATTGTGCAACGCGGTCAAAATAGGGTTTTCCAAATGAAACCGCATTCCACTCAAAATGAGGATTAAGATTCTTAGGTCGACGTCAATAATAACAATGAATAAAAGATGCGGATTATTTCGATTCATAAAAAATAAATTTTTAAAATTTTTTTTTTAAAAAAACAATGAATAAAAGATTCGCCAATACCATATAACATACGATTTCTCGCCACCTGTCTTCGTGCTCGTAGTAAGTATCGTTGTCCTAAACAATTTGGTATATAATGTGCATTTGATTTCTACTCCAAAAATAAAAATAAAAATATGTTTATTGGATCTAAACTTTAATTCCTTGGTCCACTTAGAAGTGGGTTGCGAGAAATGCTGAGATAGTTGTTAGGATTATTAGGTGGCGCACATGAAGAGAAAGATACCGATGAATCTGATATTGGTTTTTAGGGCATTTTGGCAATTTGCTCATATTCATTTTATTCACATAGGTACTAAGTAAACAAACTAGTGGAATAGGAATAATCCATTCCATCCAAACCTCACTCCCATAGAATAAAATAAAATATTTGATATTGATTTTTATTTCTCCATATGATTTTTAAGGATATGTTTGGTATCATTTTTGTTTCTTGTTTTCTGGTTTCGTTTCACCGACTGATAAAAAAAACTATTTGATATCACTCTCGTTTTTGGTTTCTTGTTTTCTGGTTTCAAACGAATAAAACAAAAATGGAAAACAGAAAAATAGAAAAATATTTTTTTATTTTTTTTTCTGTTTTATTTGAGTATAATATTTAAGATTCCTTTGCAAAAATTTATTTTATTTTGTAAAGTGATTTGGTTTTTATTACGGATTTTCTATTTCTCCAACTGATTTTAATTTCTCTAATTTTGAACACTAATATCAAATATTGCCTGAGTTTTCATTTCTTGTCTCGTCTGGAAATAACATTTAACAACTACTCTACCAAAAAAATTTCATTTTATTTTGTAAGGTTTTTTTTTTTTTGCCCTTTATTACTTTTTTTTCTATTACTAACTCTGATTTCATATTTTTAAGCAACAATTCCAAACTATAATAAAATAAAATCAAAAACAAAAAATAGGATGATATTATTGATCTTGATGTACTTACATTTATAGAATGGTCAAATACTAAATAAGGAAACATTACAAGGAGGTAATAAATAAACTAGGAAACTAAATAAACTAGGAAACTAAATAATCTACGATATCAAATTGTTTAAGGAGAACAATAATAAAGATAGTTTCTAAAGATACATATATTATAATATTTTTTCTTAAGTTGAAGCATCTTTAACTTGCATGAAGAGAAAATACATAGAAGGCAGACAAATGATCGAATGGACTCGATAGGCATTTATAGACATTGACCGAATAGTTTCGACAACAGACAATAACCAAATAGTCTCAGCAGATAAAAAAAGAGTGAATTACCATTAAGTGCAAAAAAAAAATGTTATATCAATAACTGGTGCTAGTGATATGATTTACAAAAACTATAGTCTTATTTGTCCAACTTTAAAATTAGGAAACAAAGTATTGTAATCTTCCTAACCTTCAACTTTTGAAAACAATCAATATCAAAAATATCGTTCGGATCTTGTACGTTTAAATCACTCACCCCATGAAAGCTTCCACGAATTTGTCTAAATTGATTGCAAAGAATGCCGACGATGACAAATACACAGCAATGTTCTTGTTCGTCGCCTACTTCCTCCATGCCCACGACGATCGTTGATAAAAAAGGAAAACAATTGGTTAATTTAAAAGTCATGTATGATCTTTTAGTAAATAAGATTGAAAAACATGACTTATTGGCAATTAACACTAATATATTTGTATAACTTTTTTATGTTAGCTTTATATCATATAAATATATTAAAACTAAATCAAAATCCAAATAAATAACATAAATCTAAAAAAAAATTAAATATTTTTTTTTATGAAAATTGTTAAAATTATATATTAAAAATAATATAATCAGATTTAAATTTAAATTAATATATTGAAAATTTTAAAATATATTAAGACCAATAAATTTAAAATCCAAATCAAATACGACTATAAACTTTATTTAAAGAAAATTCAATTTCTATTTAGATTTTAATTTTTTTTTTGAAATTTATAATTTCAACTTTATTATATAATTTGTTGGAATAAGTGTATTTTAATTTATTAGGAAAATTCTCAAAAATTACAAAAAAACCCATTACATATACATATAATTTTTCAACACATACAATAAGAAAAAATAATTCTCATTACATATAATTTTAAGTTATATGGAATAATAATCACATCTGCACTCATCAACTTTCAGGTACACTGTTACAAACAGGGTGTCTACACTGTTATAAACAGTGCGTCTGAACATTCATCAAACTTTCAAGCATACTGTTTGACACAATACACACGCATTGTTTCAAATCATCTCGATAACTCCCACCATTCCTCCTCTCATTCCCCATCTCTCTCCACAAATCTCCAAATTCACACAATCAAAGCAATGGGAAATCACAATCAACATCATCCTCGCCCGATCGTAGATCAAAACCCTCGAAATCGAACACGGATAAATTCATTCACAGATTCCTCACGATCATCGCGATCAAAACTGATTGGAACAAGAGATTATCCAACGTATGTTCCTCGAATGAGATTAGGGCAATGAGATCAACGATGGTGATGAGATGAGAGAAAAATCTAGATTTTTGTAAGGAATCAAAAAGTAAAGAATATGATTGGGAATCAATGATGATACAATTTGATTGATTGAATATAATTTTAAGTTGTACGAAATAACAATCACATCTGCACTTATCAATCCTTCAAGTACACTGTTACAAACAAGACGTCTACACTGTTACAAATAGTGCGTTTGAAAATTCACCAAATCTTCAAACATATTGTTTGACACAAATACACACGTATTGTTTCAAATCATCTCCATAACTCCCATCATTCCTCCTCTCACTCCCCATATCTCGCCACAAATTCCCAAATTCACGCAATCAAAACAATGGGAAACCACGATCAACATCATCCTCGCTCGATCGTAGATCAAAACCCTCAGAATCGAACACGGATCAATTCATTCACAGATTCCTCACGATCATCGTGATCGAAACTGATTGGAACAAGAGATGATCCAACGTGTGTTCCTCGAATGAGATTAGGCAATGAGATCGACGATGATAATGAGATGAGATCAAAATCTGAATTTTTATGATTGGGAATCAATGATGATAGAATTTGATAGATTGAATAAAGGAATGAATGAGTTTGGGGAGATGAGGGTGAAGGAAAAGAGGATGAAGAGAGATGGTGAAAGTGGAGAGAAGGGAGAAGAAACGGAGAAAGATGACGCGGAGGAGGCGGAGGAAAAGAGTATTGTGTATTGAAGGAGAATGTATAAAATGAGAAATATTTCTTCGGGTTATATCAAATGAGAATTATTATATAAAACATGTATTTTGGAAGAATTTATTATATTTTATTTCTAATCTTATTTTTAATTTATTCCAAATTATTTTATTATAATATATTTTAAATTTTGCTTTGTTGTTTGATGCCAATTCCATGCCTCGGAAAAAGTTCCCATTCCTTTTTCAGAATGAATAGGCCTTTGATGGGTTCTTGCTTAGGAATCAAAATCCAAAAATATGAAGGAATGGAATTGGACCCAGAATACCCTATTCCTAATCCATGACCCAAACAAACACCAAAACTTTAATTCCACCACAATGGTCTTTTCCATTCACCCACTCATTCACGCAAAGTAAACGCAGCCTTAGGCTGTGCTGTGTAAAGCATGAATTGATAACAAATAAATTCAATAAGAGGGAAATAAGGGTAGGGAAATTATAACAATTGAAATTTTCCGACAAAATTCTTGATGTCCAAAGTTAGTAGAAGCAACTATTTAGTCACAAGTTAGTATTTCCATGACAGTAAATCTTTTTTGCCTTGGTATAATAATACCCATAACTATAAATAGTCAATAGCCATAAATTTAAAATCTTGTGGCAAGGATTATCTAGAAATGTTAGCATAGCCATGGGAATATATTTTGGTGGCTAATAATTGATATTTCGCCTCATGTTGTCATTATTCTAGTGGCCATAGGTGTAATTATCCCCCACTTAAACTAACAAGCAAGGAGTCTATCCCTAGAGAAATGAGGCAAAATATATGAAATTAAGTTCAAATATGTCCTTGTGAATAAATTCTAATCGAGGTGACCGTTTTAAGTTATAGGGATAAGTGATGTGATAGAACACCACATAAAGCAATTAACAACTATGATGTAAGCAATAATATGGAATAAAGGTAGGAGCCTGTAAACATCACCATGATTTTATAGCAATCACTGATATGATAATTATTAAAGTATAAAATGAGATTTTGATTATTATGATATAATAATACATGCATGACATAAAAAGTTTCAATAAGAGTATAAAGACTCTCAAATGAACAAATAGAAAATTAAGCTAGCAACCTAGTTCATTCACCTGGAATAAAGATATAGTTATACCTCATATAACATCAAACGAGTTCAACATTATAATAATATGATATATTAATTTAGGTTAGACATCAAAAGAGTTCAATATTTTAATCTAAATCAGAGCTACTTCATATTAACCATAAAGAATAATAATAAAATGCTCAATTGAAATTATGAACTAAGATAGGTGATAAAATTACTCGATTCAAAATTTCAATAATTCATCCAACTAGTATGTCTCCCGCGCAATGCGCGGGGAATGTCGTAATCTTTTATATCTAAGTAAATAATTATCCATAAATTGATCATTTATAGAACTATTTGTCTTGATATCGTCAACATTTTATCAACTACGTATATCATCATAGATTTTTGGTGATTATTTTGATTTTATTGAGAATATTTAATATATTTTTGAAATATATACAATGCATGACACTTTTACATTTAATATTGTTATAAAAAGTTTTCACGTAAGAACGAAGATATCTTTAATCACAAAATAAATTTTGCATCTTTAATTTTTATTCAATCGATGATCAAATTCATGAAGTAACGTGATAAAACAAAATGAATAGACAAAAAATATGAAAAAAAGTGAATGATTCTTTTCCTTCTTTTTTTAATAAAGTTTTAAATATTGTAATGTGAAAAGTTATTATTTTTTCATCTAAAGTCAATCATCCAAATATTTTTTAAATATTTTTTCATCTAAAAGAATATTATTTGAAAGTAACATCTAAATTAATTAGATATTTCATTTATGTTTGATAATTTTATCAAATATTTTAATAAAAAATTTGGATAAACATGATGAAAATATACATATTCTATAATATATTTTGTATGAAATTCTCATGATTTTACACTATTGTTTTAGTGAAATGATTATAGTTCTCAAATTTATTATATCGTATCATGAATCAGATCAAGTTATTATAATATGTGATATAATATTTTTTGATTTTTTTTCATTTTGACAAAAACTCTTGGCTTTTTGTAATAAAATATTTTCAATCATATCATTTTCTAGTAATAATTTATACTAACGATAAAAATATTTACACACATACTCTTTTGTCATTACATATATAAAGAGTTAGTAATATCTTTGAACTAAAAAGGTGGAAGTATGAAAAATATTTTTTTCTGTTTTTATAATTATTAATGTTGATTATAATATATATTGAAAATGAAATATTATTGAAATCTTCAATGATAATTGAATTGATTAATACATCCGATGAGATGACATACCATGAAATGGTATCCTGAATTAAGAATATATATTGATATCATATTTATCTCTAATTTAATCATGCATGAAACTCATATCCTATCTCATGCATCATAATCATCGATCCATTCACATGTCCTAATAAGGAAAACTACTAACTTCATCTGATTAAAGACATAAACAACATAGGTAATGAATAAGATTCAACAATCATGATGAAATAAACTTGAAGTAAACTAAATAATCCAAACAAATACGGAATACTATAGGCGGAGAATGGTTACTGTAAGATTCAAGTTTCAACCTATGGGGATAAATAGATTGTATTAAAAATTAATCAAATTTTTAATGCAGAATACTAGTTTTTTGCACACCAGTATTCTATGCAGACTACTTAGGTACTCTGCAGATAACAATTGATGATGATTGCTCTGTCTCAGTCGCATCTTGTATAAAGTCGTCTGCATCCTTTGTCACAGCTGCAGTATTCATTAGTGATGCATCCTAGTCTGTTGTGGATGTAACTATTGTTAGATTTTTAACTATGCACAGTTCCTCCGCTGGTTCTTCAACTTCATGAAGTTTCTCTGTGGTTTGTTCTTTTGCTTCGACCTTAGGAAGTTTTGTAGTTCGAATCTCAACTGCTTGTTCTTCAACTGCAAGTGCGATCACTACTTGTGTCTCTGCTGTAGATTCTTCTATTGCATATCCTTCTTCTTGAGACTCAGCTGCAACTTCCTTTGTGGATGTTTCCAATTCGTTTCCTTTTTCAACTTCATGTCCTTCATCGGATGACTTAGCTTCTTCTTCTATAGGTTCTTCTGCTGCAGGTTTCTCAGCTGCTTGTTCTACTGTAGGAGACTCTATTACTGTAGGAATACTAGAGGCGGAGAATGGCTACTGTAAGGTTCAAGTTTCAACCTAGGGGGATGAATAGATTGTATTAAAAATTAATCAAACTTTTAATGCAGAATACTAGTTCTTTGCACACCAGTATTTTATGCAGACTACTTAGGTACTCTGCAGATAACAGTTGATGATGATTGCTATGTCTCAGTCGTATCTTGTATAAAGTCGTCTGCATCCTTTGTCTCAGCTGCAGTATTCATTAGTGATGTATCTCAGTCTGCTGTGGATGTAACTATTGTTAGATCTTTAACTATGCATAGTTCCTCCGCTGGTTCTTCAACTTCATGAAGTTTCTCTGTGGTTTGTTCTTCTGCTTCGACCTCAGGAAGTTCTGTTGTTCGAATCTCAGCTGCTTGTTCCTCAACTGCAAGTGCGATCACTACTTGTGTCTCTGCTATAGATTCTTCTATTGCATATCCTTCTTCTTGAGACTCAGCTGCAACTTCCTCTGTGGATGTTTCCAATTCGTTTCCTTTGTTAGCTTCATGTCCTTCATCGGATGACTTAGCTTCTTCTTCTATAGGTTCTTCTGTTGCAGGTTTCTCAGCTAGTTGTTCTACTATAGGAGACTCTATTACAGTGGTCTCGACAGCTGTAGGCTGTTCCTAGATATCTTCTTTTATAACTTGATCAATGATGTCATCATCATCATCCTGAGTATCAAGATGGTGTTGATTACCACCATCATTATCTTCATCACCATCATCACTTGATGGCTGATGTTCTCCTAAGTTAGGTTTAGAGAGATAGTCATATATTTCGTGAGTTGTAACTTGGACATGTTTAACTAAGAGCTTTCTTAACTCAGCCTCAATTGCAGGTGTGTTCACAAACTCAATAGGTCTGAGTATAGCATGTCTGAGTCTGGTCTTCAAGGTAGAGTCCTTCAATTCAAGTGCCCCAATTCAAGTGCCTCAATTGCAGGTGTGTTCACAAACTCAAAGGTGTGTTCTCCTTTGGTCTTGCTTTGTTTGAAGTTGAGCTAGCTGTTGGACTTCTGCTTCTGACATCTCATCAGTTTCTCCAATCAAAGTCTACGATTTGTCTGGATTGATTTTGTATAGGGTCTTTGGTCCTGAAGGAACTAGTTTTGGTCTTGCAGACCTTGTAGTCCTTGTCGATCTCTTGATGGAAAGTTTGTGCTGCTTGACAAACTCCTGGATCATCCCCTCATCTTTTGTCTTCTTCTCCATCTCTACTTGTGGCGATTTGCCTAACAGTTTATACGTTGAAATAATGAGCTATTGAGCTCTTTCTTCTACACCTTTAACCGTCTGCAGAACTACTTCAATGACCTTTTCTAGAAAATGTCTTGTAGGTCTCACTTCAATAGTTATAGTTTACCATACTTCTGCTGTAGTAGATGGGCGATCTTTTGCAATTGTAGATAGATCCATTCCACTGCTTGTGAATAGAATAATTGTTGTTGTTATTGTTGGCTCTGCTACAGTAGTTCTGATTGTGAGGAAGGGTGCAACAGAGATGTCTTGAGGTGGTCGAGTCTGCAAGGCTGTGAGATTGGCTTCTATTTCCCTTATCTCATCCCTTGTGTATCCTTCAGCAACAAGCTTTTGTCTGAATTGAGCTCGAGGTCCTTCACTAGTCTGCTCCAAGATTAAACTCTTTTGAGTTTCCAAGATTATGAGAGATCGTAGAATGCATCCTACTCATCCGGGATAGAAACATGGAATTGACACATGAGAATCTCTAGGGAGTCTCAAGTATGCTGGAACCCTCATTTATTGGGATGTTTAAAATCTCCGCCCGGAGGCTCACCATGTCTTTCTCCATCCTCCTCATGCCAGTCCCCATGTCCGACGAATCCTTACTCTATAGTGGTATAGGTGCATCCTTGTCCTCATCATCATCGTTGCCCGTTTCCTTCTTTGTAGACCCTTCAGGCATTTTATTGCTTCAGGGTTGGCACTGGATCAGCTAAATTTAATTATTATCGAACTTGGACCCCTTGAGAGGTACGTTGACATCGTTGGTGATGACCCCGGCTTTGAAACAAAGGCATACGATGAGTCGGGGGTGTGCCACACGGATGAGTGCGGTTGCTTTTGAAACCACAGACATTGTCCCGAAGAGATGAGAAGAATACTCTACCGAAGTTAACTCTCTCTCCACGCAAAACATAAGAATGAGGTGTGTCTTGATCATAGTGACCTCCAAACAGTTTTCGGAGGGAAAAATGATGTTGATAATGAGGTGTTATTTGATGCGAGCCTTCACGGCGAGAAAACTCATGTCAAAATGGATAAGGAGCATGCGGGTAGAGGTGTTAAAGGTCCACCAAGCTCTGAAAAGTCGCTCGTATCGCTTGTCACTGAAGGTCTCAGGAGCAGATTGGTGACAAGGTTGACATGGCCGTCGTCCACCAAGCTCTAAAAAGTCGCTCGTATCGCTTGTCACTGAAGGTCTCAGGAGCCGATTGGTGACAAGGTTGACATGGCCGTCAATCACCATAGGGTAGGTGGGTGGGTTTCGCATAATCCATAGAGCTCATTGATGGTGTTCTTATCCCATGCCACTATCACCCCTCGAACCTCGGTTATGGAGCATTCGAAGTAGTGAGTCGTGTTTGTGTAGAATTTCGTTGCTAGAGATTTGTAGGCCGCGAAGTGCTACTGGTGGAATGCCCTCCATCCTTGATTGCCGATCTTCTCAACAAAAATAAGGGGTCTCAACCACCCTCTCATATCTTGGGAGGTGAAAGAAGCTTGACTCGAGGGTAGAACCGAAGCCAATGTCTCTTGAGATATATTTATGCCTGTACTAGCATGCTTGCTCCTTGACGTTTCAATATTCTTCCCCTTATCGCATCTGTCGGCCATGGTACCTACAAACCTCACAAGTGAGAAACGTGTCATGGATCATAAAACAAATACAACTCATGTTCGTGCGTGTTTGGCTGTGAAAATGTGAAGTGGTTAGGGAGAGACAAGGTATCGAGCTGTTTAGTACATGGTAGGGAAATACAAAATTTTGTGACAAATACAAATATTGCCATAGAAAGTTATTCTTTTGTGACGAAAAGTGTATCAGTGGCCAAAAGATGAAGTTTAGTGACAGAAACATTAATTTGTCAAGAAATGTTATGCATTTGGTGACCAAGCGTTTATTTTTGTCACTAAAAAGATCCTGAAAATTTTAGAGCCATGATATGCTTTTTTAGTGATGAAATTTTGAGAAAGGTGACATGATATTTTCTCTTTATATGTAGCATACTTCTTGACAATTTAATTTTTATCACCAACACACAGTGACAGAAAGAGCACATTTAGTGACAAAAAGTTTATCACAAAATACCAATTTTCTTATAGTGTTTGGAGAGTCTCAACGTGTTTTGAGGTTGAAGTGTGCAATGACAAACTCTTAATTTGATGAAGATGAACAAAGCTAAGAGCATTTTTAGCCTCTCAAGCATGAACTCTTGCAGGGGAGTTTTTATTCGAAATATAAGGCAGTGGACTCAATCCCCCATTTGCAAAAACCTGATAGGAACAACTCAACAAATATATGATAGAAAAATAATGACACAAACATCAAAAATTTTAACGTGAAAAACCTCTTAAAATCAATGGTAAAAAGCACGGGTCGTCAAGTCCAATGAACCAGCTCCACTATAATCAAATCAGAGTATAAAATGTACACAATCAAGTGCATACAAACGTGCAAACAACCAGCCAAAAAAAGCAAGACAACAAGGTTTGCAAATACAAAAACAAGAAGATAAACAACCTCAAAAACTTGAGGTACAAAAATAAGAAGATAAACAACCTCAAAAACTTGAGGTACTGTCGAGACAATAACTCATACCTCAGACCTTGTCTCGTCGATCCAACTGTTCAGAATGAAGAACTAGATGTCCAGAACCTGCTGACAAAATTTTAGCCCAATCCAACGATGAACGAATCCACAAACACGATTTTACGGTCGCAGTTTTTGTGTGTATGAGAAGGGAAAATTGCCTTCGTATTCTTCATTGTATTTTTCTACCACTGGCTACGTATTTGACTATATATATCTGATTTTGCTTCATGAAGAAATAACCGCCTCATGCATTTGGGCTTCAAGCTTTTGGGCCTTCCTCCACGAAGAAAGTGAGCCCAAAACAAGAAAACCCAACAGTTTTGGCATGAGTTCCTTCATTTATGGGGTTGATTTCTTTACAGCATTGTTGCTCTTTCTTGCAACTCAACCTGTAAAGCAGAAGTTTTGTAAGTCACAAAATTTCCAAAAGAGGACCATTGTGGATGCTAAGCATATTTTCTTTGGGTTCTTTGCAAAATATATTTTTGTCTAATCTACCATTAGAGCATTCGTATGAGTAGCATTAAGCGAAGAATATTGAAAGGTAATTGATTGAACAATCGATTGAGACCCTAGGTCAAATTAGATCCCCCATTTTCAATAGGTGCTTGCAGCTTGAGGTCGGAGGGATCGTTCTGATGAAGTCGCTCTTGAACTTGAGGTGGAAGGTTCACGGGGGGAGGGGGTTTAGGGTCCTAAACCCTAAAACCCTAAACATTTCTAAACTTCTTGGATCATGTTCACAAAGCTTTTCTAAATTTGTACCTAGAGGTCATATTTATTGTGGTAAGGGTCATTATTTCAGAAAAAGTCCCCAAGTTATTATAGTCTAAGCAGATCACAAGGATCAACCTCGAGAGGATCCTCTTTCTACAAAACATGCTTCTAACAACGCTTTGGGATCTTTCTAATTGGGAATTCAACTAAAATAGCTTGTTTTTTTTTTTCTCTTGTCGATAGTCTTGAGCTCATTCTCTTCTATCATTGCTTTAGGGTCCTCATGATATTGGTCAACCTGTTTATAAGTGAAGCCATCCAATTGAACAATTACCTTGGTTAGATGTGCCTTCATATGCTGCAAAAAGTTGAGATCCACCTGAAACCCTAACTTAAATGCTAGCACTTTAATACACACACACCTTTAGAAAAGAGACCAAAATTAATCTTGAGATCTATACTTATATAGGTGAGAGATAATGTAATGTGCGCACCTTCGAATCTCCATGCCTATTAAAAGATTGATATCTTATGAAGAAAGATCAACAATATTTCTCCATGTTCATCAAAAAATTTCTTGAGAAATCTTTTTTTGTTTTCAATAATAGAAAATCACCCTGTTCTTTACACTTATATCCATGAACCTAGTTCAATGTCAATGCAGAATTTTACCACTTACCTTCGCAATGAAGAGAGTCATGATCTCCCCTGGATAAATTTTCAAGTACATATCATATATATGATATGTAATCATAAGTTGAATACCTAAAACTCTTAATTAATAAATTGATATTCTATTAAACTATATTTGAAATAGATATTAATTTTATACTCTCTTCATTTCATTTAAATTATAATATTATATCTATATCAACGATATTTATTTTATCCAATATCAACGATAAAATTATTCATGTTACGAATCGTACGTGCAAAAATCAGATTTGAATTTATATTGAATAAAAATCCATATTGTACAGAAAAATATTACACGTTCTCACATCAGGTTTGAGCTAGTCTAGATTGATTTCTCATGCCCATTATTAACAATTCCTTCACCTCGTTGCTTATACGTTTCAGCAGCTATACCATCATCGCACCAATAAAATCCCTTCTCCGAATTCCGATCCCCTTTTTATTTTACCCTCTTTGCTCTTCTCTCTCACGGTCTGACCACACCACTGCTCGAACCTCTTTGCAACTGGGAAATCGAAGTCTCTCCCTCATTTCTAGGGTTTGCGATTCCTCTCGCCATCGTCATCGATCAACTCGAATCGAATTTCGCTGATTGACTGAATTCTCATCATGGTGAGTAGTCCAATGCTCGTCAGATCTGATTTGTGTCAGCTTTGATCTGATAGTTTGCTTTCGATTCGTGGCTTCGATGTTGGATTGTTGTGCGATTGTTAGTTGATTGGATCTGGTGAATCACTGATTGTGTTTCTGTTTGTTGTTTGTTTGTGTCTGTGATTGTGCGAGATCAGCCTCTTCGACTCGAGATCAAGGTAATGCGATTACGGTCTAGATCTTCGCGCCGCGTTTGTTTCTTGTCGTGGCGATTGAATGTAATGTTCGTTGTTGGATTGATGTATTTGTGTTGTTGTGGGTTGATCAGAGGAAACTTGCTCAAAGATCCGAGAGAGTGAAATCTGTGGATTTGCATCCCACTGAGCCATGGTATTGGTTTTCTGATTTTGTTTTTTAGACGTTATGTTGATCTACTGGTTGAATTTATTTGGCGAAAATGTTGATTGTTCGCTGTGACATGGATATAATTGGTTTGCTTTGGTTTGTTGTAGGATTCTTGTCAGTCTGTATTCAGGAACTGTGGTCATTTGGAACTATCAGTCTCAGGTATGGAGATGTAGCTTGTTCGATTTAACCTGTTTGAAGTGCGTGATTAAACTTAATGGTCTTATGATGTTTCAGCATAATGAGGCCCTGCTGTATGTCAGCTTGATCAAAATTAGGTGTCAGTTTTGTTCTTCCAGTTTGTTTGTTTTTTCCCACTGTGTTGAGTGATTGATACTCAAATTTGTGTGCTATATCGTTCTCTAATGTGATTACATGTATGTTGAAAATGAGATCCATTGTTGCTGGTAATGGTGGAGACACCGTGAATATTGGATTTTGTTTCATGAGCATACTGTTGTTCAGAGTGCGTTTAGAATTTGTGAATACGTAAAAATGTAGGTGTGATACAACCTTGTCTGTCTCTTCTTACATTGGCAAGATGGTGATCACTATTATGGTATCTGCATGTAACTATACATTCATATTATAAAGTTTCGATATAAGTAATGAACATGTTGTGGAGTTGCTAATGTTGAATAATTTGTGGCCGATACAGATGATGGCAAAATCCTTTGAGGTCTCGGAGTTACCTGGTGAGTGGAAATAATGTAGACGAAAGCTTGTTATCTGCTTGAATAGTATACTCTGTTCCTAGTTGTTTTATTCTCTTCAATGATTGAACTCACGATTACATCGTGCATTGCCTATAACAGTTAGGTCTGCCAAGTTTGTTGCACGAAAACAATGGGTTGTTGCTGGGGCAGATGACATGTTCATACGTGTATACAATTACAATACCATGGACAAAGTGAAAGTACTTGAAGCTCACACCGACTACATTAGATGTGTGGCTGTTCACCCTACCCTACCATATGTTCTATCATCTTCTGATGACATGCTTATAAAACTATGGGATTGGGACAAGGGTTGGGTGTGTACTCAGATCTTTGAAGGGCATTCACACTATGTGATGCAAGTGACATTTAATCCCAAAGATACTAACACCTTTGCCAGTGCCTCCCTTGACCGCACTATAAAGGTATCTCCTGATATTATGTGTGTCATGCTTAATTCTTCCCTGCATTTCATTGCTGATTGTGTGGCCTCTTACTATGTGGCAACGTCCACAGATATGGAATCTTGGCTCTCCGGACCCTAATTTTACATTGGATGCCCATTTGAAAGGAGTTAACTGCGTGGATTACTTTACTGGAGGCGATAAACCGTATTTGATCACTGGTTCTGATGATCACACGGCAAAGGTTTAATCTTTTAACTACAACATTCACTCTTCATGAGTTCTTGATATGTTCTCCTTAACAAACCCTTTATATTGTCAGGTCTGGGATTATCAAACTAAAAGCTGCGTCCAGACACTGGAAGGACACACACACAATGTATCTGCTGTTTGTTTTCATCCAGAACTTCCCATAATAATTACGGGTTCTGAGGATGGGACAGTTCGTATATGGCATGCAACTACATACAGGCAAGTAATAAACCTTACTGAAATCATTTGCTAATGAACCAACCAAGAAGCATGCCTTTTGCTGCTGAGATCAGTTACTCAATGCTATGTAGCATTGACTCCCACATGTGATAGGAGGCACGATATGACACGACATAGCCCCATGTCTATCCGCTTATTATAGTATAAACTTTATCTTTTTCGTTACTTTTTTGTCGTTTAAATTCAAACATGTTCTGATATTACTAGGTATGTTGAAGTACATTTTTCTTACATAAATGCATGGAAATTCAACCTTTGACGTAGAGCTTGTAACACCTAGCTTGGTTTTGCAGACTTGAAAATACGCTGAATTATGGTCTAGAAAGAGTTTGGGCTATTGGATACATGAAGGCTTCTCGCCGGTAAGGTTTTTCATTCAAGCACTCACTGACTCAGAGGATAGGCTTCAACGGGCGTTTCTTGATTGAACAATTTTTCTGCGAAGAATTTCCTTTGCGATTCACAAAATATGATCTTTAAGAAAATATGTCCGTACTTTATTCCTTCTCTCATTCTTTATTCTTAGTCCTGTTTCCTGGTGCTAGCTGGACACTCACAGAAGTATTTGTAATTCAATAGTCGATACTGAAGTATTTGTAATTGAGCGCAAGCTGATCTTTAATAATTGTATAGGGTTATAATTGGCTATGATGAAGGAAGTATAATGATAAAAATTGGTCGTGAAGTACCAGTTGCTAGCATGGACAACAGCGGGAAGATTATTTGGGCTAAGCATAATGAAGTTCAGACCGTGGACATCAGGCGTGTTGGAGCCAGTTATGAGGTTTGGCTGCCGAGCTAATGGCTCGTAATCCATTTCTCTGTTACAATTGATCAATGGATGATGAAGGGATTTTTTTAATCACTTTTAATGTTCTCTGCCTAATTTCCCAGGTTGCAGATGGGGAAAGATTGCCACTAGGAGTTAAGGAGTTGGGCACCTGTGACTTTTATCCTCAAGTAAGAGTTGGCTACATGTGTTTGGAAAACATTGATTTGTAGAGCTATCCCGCACCAGGGGGAAGACCATGTACATTTTACCCTCCCCACACCCTGTCTTCGATGGGATTACGTGGGTTGTTATTGTTTTTGTTCATATGTAGATCTATGCCTTTCCTTACACCTATATTTATCAGTTTTGTGGTATCGATCCTTTATGTAGATTTATGGCAGTAGCTTGAGGGTCACTCAGAAAAGAAATGAAAAAATACTGTAGCTTGAGGGATTAACAGATCGGTTTAAGTTTAACCTTGCCACAGCTGTAGATTTTATCTATGTCTGTGGTAAGCCATTGATAAGTCAAAGCCGGCTTCCGGATGTGTACATGTATCCTTTTGGGGGTGCTAGATTACTGATCATTCCTCTATTTTCCAATTGCAAGGCCAATGAGAAATGGAAAGGGAACAAGATTCATGTGGCTTAGATATTCGATGATTTTAAGCATGAATATCATGTCTTCTATCTTTGTTAGAAGGGCTGTAGGAGTTAAGGAAGTATCACACTTGTCATTGTGCATGCATTTGGTGTTTCTGTTGTAGGATCAAAAGGATAGACAAGGAATGATATATTCTTGATGAAAAACAAAGTCTGTAGCTCAGGGTTGATTGCTGTAGACTGTAACCACCAGAAAGCTTTCTAGTTTCTCCTAGATTATCTTTGCTGCCATTCCCTTTGGTTTATTTTTGGTTACTGTTTTTAACTTGCGCAATGTAATTTGGTAGCTGAGACATTTCATTTTTCGCAATTTTTTTCAGTATTTGAAGCACAATCCCAATGGAAGGTTTGTTGTGGCATGCGGGGATGGAGAATACATCATATATACTGCTGTAGCATGGAGAAACAAGTCGTTTGGTTCAGCTTTGGAATTCGTCTGGTCTTCTGATGGTGAATTTGCTGTCAGAGAAAGCACTACCAAGATCAAGATTTATAATAAAAGCTTCCAGGTTGATTCTCTAGCTTTCATTTTATGGGTTGCACTTCTCTTGCTCTTCAGTAGGTGGCACTGAACTGGTTTTTATACTTGATAGCTAAGGCTCAATTTAATATTCCCACTTTCTCGGGTTCTCTCCGGCTACTTCTATTGTAAATTCGAGTTTAAATACTTTAGTTGAGACTGATGACAAAAATGTCTTTATTTGCCGAACAGTTGTTGTGTAAGCAAACTTAGTCGAACATCCAAAGTTTTGATTTTTTTTTTTTTTTTGTGCTTTTCATTTCCCTTGATACAGTTTAGAGATGGGAATCCTCAGTTGCTTCGATTCATCATGACTAGTTCCCACTTCTAAAATTAATTGAAGTTTTTTTATCATATCATTTGCTAGTTTTTATTAAATTAAATAGTGAGAAAGATGGAAAAAAGAGGTAATTGAGGAAAAGAGAGAGCATGAAAAGTTACATGACTAACCAAAAATCACCCCTTAGAATTATATATTTATATTTTCATGAATATCTTGGCCTAGATAAATGAATCACAGTTTTGACAACACGATATCATAACATTTATAACCACTTGTTTGTGGTTGTTGAGCTGAAGTGTGTGCTATGTTATGTTATAGTATGATGCTTATGTTCCATCAATGGTGGATCTAAAATTAGTTTTTCTCTACTTTTTTTTTTTTTTTTTTTTTGAAAGGAGTTTTTTCTCTACATTATTTCGATGAAGATTAGCTGACATGTTAATGTGTTTTGCGCTAATTCCAGGAAAAGAAGAGTGTTAGACCTACCTTTTCTGCGGAGCGTATATATGGAGGGGTTCTTTTGGCTATGTGCTCCAATGATTTTATATGTTTCTATGATTGGACAGATTGCAGATTGATTAGGAGAATTGATGTTAATGTGAAGGTGAGAAAGCTTAACTGTCCCGTAAATTGAAATTTCACTTGTTTTGGGTAATTTATTACTGACCTGTTTTACTTTAATGTTTAAGAATCTTTATTGGGCTGATGGTGGTGATTTGGTGGCTATTGCAAGTGATACATCCTTCTACATCCTCAAATACAATGTAAGGGCTCCTTTATTTTATCCGAACGTCTTCATTTTTTTATTTTTTTTTGTCTCTTCTACTTCTTGAAAATGATATTGATCCAAGTGTAAAGGTCATGGTCTTGACAGCTTCAATTATTCTTGTAGCATGACTTACTCTGTCGTGTTCCTGTCACAGCGGGACATTGTGTCTTCCTATCTTGATAGTGGAAATCCTGTTGATGAGCAAGGTGTGGAGGATGCCTTTGAGCTCCTACATGAAACAAATGAAAGGGTGAGAACCGGAATATGGGTCGGTGATTGTTTCATTTACAACAATTCTTCTTGGCGACTCAACTACTGTGTTGGTGGTGAGGTATAGTGAACTATCATTTCTTCATCTCTTTTAGTTTTTTTTTTTCTATTCCCCTTAACTTTGTTCTTTTCCATTGAGATTTCATACTATTATGGCAATAGGTGACGACGATGTTTCACTTGGATCGCCCAATGTACCTACTAGGGTACCTGGCAAGTCAAAGTCGGGTTTACCTTATCGACAAGGAATTCAAGTGAGTTTGCGTGGATGCTTTAGCCTTTTGCTGCTCTAATGAAGCATTCGTGACTCATAGTTCTCCTTAATGCAGTGTAATGGGATACACCTTGCTTCTTAGTTTGATCGAATACAAGACTCTTGTGATGCGTGGAGATTTTGATCGTGCTAGTGAAATCTTACCTTCAATTCCTAAGGAGCACCATAACAGGTATGTGAGATGCTTTGCTCATTTTCATTGAAGAATTTATTTCTTGGTATGAATTGTTATTAGAATGGAGTTTTTCAGCAACCCCTTTAATCTTGTACTCTTCTCACTGCCGATTGTTACGTGTTTTCTTGCAACTCAGTGATTATTGCAGAAGGCACTTGATTGAATTGATCTATACATATGGTGCATTGTAGTTTGACTATTTCTCATCATTTTTAACGGAAAAACTCTTCACTTGATCCAAAATTGTACTGTTCAGTTGCAACACTTCTTACTTTAACTTGAATATTCTACTTTAACTCTTCACTTGATCCAAAATTGAACTCTTCACTTTTATCTACCTTTGGAGTTGAGAGCTGGTTGTATCCAAGTCTTTTTATATATATAAGCACTCTTCTTTTTCTTTTCTTTTTTTTCGGGGAG